>MJUU01013540.1:0-22220 GCA_002080025.1 Modiolus philippinarum | reverse complement strand
ACTTCTTGAAAATAAAATTAATATATGCTACACTTGTATGTTTTCTAGATTATTAGCAGTCGAACGTTGTCGTAGATAGCTTTTTGTGTCCATTTTAGCTATATTACAGTGGTTGAGAGGATAGTACTACACAAAATACGCCAAGAACAAAAACTTTCTTTTGTTACGAATGAATAAACATTTGGCCTTCCAAACAGCTCTTAGTTTGTTTTGGTTCTGGATTCCTATACAACGAATTTCAACAAAAACCTACAAAAAATGTCAAAATTGTATATAAGTGGTATGTTCAGTGGCTGAATCTGTTATCTAAATGTATGAAAATGCATTCGATTTGATTTTGTTATGACAGTGTATGTAACAGATGACCTGTTACCACAGATTTCGAGAAGATTTTATGCATTTGGAAAATTAGTATGCTGAATGAAATAAATTCCAGGGTAAGTGGCCATACTTCTACTATCTTGTCCTTGTTTTGTCTTTGTTTTTATCTGTTACCGTTTTTGCAATGTCTTTGGACTTCGATTTTTGTAGTCATCGCTTCCCTTGTTCCTTCGGTATTCTACTGCCGTTGTTTCTTTGTAAATGTAATCTGAGACAATGAATAGTTTTGATGAATGAACGCTTGTAAATCTTCATGTTAGTCATTATTAATCTACCGGTCAGTGCAAAACTTTCCTTTTACACATTTATATGATATTATTTTGTTCAAAATTCCAATACATTTAAAAAATAAATAAGAAAAAATTACTTGTATATCATCATTTGAGTCATTACAAATGTACAAGTCTTTGGAAACACATTCCTTTTACATATTATTTCATTTACGATTCCATGAAAATGAAAAACATTAATAGAAAATCACTCGTGAATCTTAATTTTAGACATTACAACTGGATTGGTCATTGCAAAACTTTCCGTTTATACATTTGTTTTGTTCAAAATAGCATAGGAATCTAAGACATATATAATATATGTTATATTAGTCCCAGTGAAATTAACAATTTATGTAACAATGAAATACCTGTAAATCCTCATTTGAGTCATTACAAACGGTCAGTACAAAGCTTTCTCTTTACGCATTATTTTGTTTAAAACTCCATGAAAGTGGCATCTTTCATATTTATATTTATATAGTTCCTTTCAAATTTTATTCTATTTAAAACTCCATGCAAATTAAAAAAAAAATGTGATAAAATATCGAATGCAAAAATGTATTCAGATTGATTATTGATTATTTTGATATAGGTTGTCGAAATGCGCATATGCACAATTAAATTCACAGTCACTTCGGTATTTTGTTATTTGATACGATAAGATTACAGTAAGTGACGGTAGCTGTGTACAGAACAGGACATGCTTACACTTCCGGAGCACCTGATGTCACACTGCTAGTGCTTTAGTTTTGTTATTGTGTTTGAAGTGTTTTGTGGTTTTGTGGAGTCTTTCGTCTACTGTCTTCTGATGTTGTAGCTTTTGCCTTGTCTTTTGATTTTGATTTTGATTGATGCAATCGTGTTTTTTGCTCCTTGGGTTTTCTACTGCCATTGTTTAGTCATTCCAAATACACGATTCAGTGCAGAACTTTCCTTTTACACAATATTCTGTTGAAAATTCCATAAAAAAGAAAATTTTGGATTAAAAAATCACTTGTTACTCTTAAAATAAATTCACAGTTACTGCGGTATTTAGTTATTTGTTACCACTGGGTCGATGCCACTGCTGGTTGACTTTAGTCCCCGGGGGTTTTTCACCAGCCCAGTAGTCAGTACTTCGGTGCTGACCCGAAAGCCGATTCTATTTGGAACCTTACAATATCTAAATTTTTGTAAATTTTGTTGAAAACTAAGGAGTATCTCCTTCATGCAAAGCTCTGTTCTTAGCTGAATTTGGCTTTACATTTAGATCTTATTGGTTATTTGTTCTCTCTCAGTTTTTAACATCTTTGAGTTATGGTCTTCCAAACGTTTAGATTTTATCTGTACTGAAGAGACATTAGTTGTCGAAATGCGCATATGCAGAAAATAAATTCACAGTAACTTCGGTATTTAGTTATTTGTTACCACTGGGTCGATGCCACTGCTGGTGGACTTTAGTCCCCGAGGATATTCACCAGCCCAGTAGTCAGTACTTCTGTGCTGACCCGAAAGCCGATTCTATTTGGAACCTTACAATATCTAAATTTTTGTAAATTTTGTTGAAAACTAAGGAGTATCTCCCTCATGCATAGCTCTGTCCTTAGCTGTTTTTGGCTTTACATTTAGATCTTATTGGTTATTTGCTCTCTCTCAGTTCTTAACATCTTTTATGGTCTTCCAAACGTTTAGATTTTATCTGCACTGAAGAGACATAAGTTGTCGAAATGCGCATATGCAGAAAATAAATTCACAGTTACTTCAGTATTTAGTTATTAGTCATAACAAATACACCTATCAAGGCGAAAATTTCCTTATAAACATTATTTGTTGAAAATTCCATGAAAATGGAAAATTCTAATGAAAATTGACTTGTAAATCTTCATTTTAGTAATTACAAATATACCAGCTAGTGCAAAACTTTTTTTTTCCACATTATTTTGTTCAAATTTCTGTGAAAATGAATATTTTTGATGAATGAACACTTGTAAGCAATGACGAGAAATGGAGTAAAAGCAAATGAGACAAAAATTCCACAAATACGTGGAAAAACAAGCAATGAAACAACGTTTTTATTGGTGTTCTTCATGTTCATCAAGGCGAAAGTTTCCTTATAAACATTATTTTGTTGAAAATTCCATGAAAATGGAAAATTGTAATGAAAATTCACTTGTAAATCTTCATATTGATCATTACAGATGCACCGGTCAGTGCAAAATTCCAATGTGACACATTTAAATGGTATGAATTTGGTCAAAAGTCCAATAAATTTAAACAAAGAATTAGAAAAAAAATAACTTGTAGATCTTCATTTGAGTCAGTACAAAAAACTTACTGTCAATTTATTTTCTGCATATGTGCAGTTCGACAACCTATGTCTCTTCAGTGCAGATTAAATCTAAACGTTTGGAAGACCATTTACACTAAATTAAAAATAACTGATAGAGAACAAATAACCACTATGATTTAAATGTAAAGCCAAATCAGCTGAGGACAGAGCTTTGCTTGAGGGAGATACACCCAAGTTTAACAAAATTTCCAAAAAATTTGATATTGTAAGGTGCCAAATAGAATCGGCTTTCGGGTCAGCACCGAAGTACTGACTGCTGGGCTGGTGATTACCCACTAGTCCACTAGCAGAGGCAACGCCCCAGTGGTAACAAGTAACTAAATACCGAAGTTACGAATAAACAAGTCTGGAACAACTTTCCTTTTACACATTATTCTGTTCAAAATTCCCTGAAAATGAAAAACATTGAAAGTGAAAGTCCGCGATTTTTACTTTTCACTTTTACTTTTTCAATTAATTCGATTAATTTCAAATCTAAAATGCTTCATGCAAAATAACAGTACTGTATCTTTTTTATTAAGGAAGATATTTGTAGTTAAAAGTTGACCGTAGTTCAATAATGGATATCGCCATTTTGGATCGGAAGTGACGAAATATTGATACATATTATCATAATTTGTATCACATTTGTATCACTAACAAGTTCGAAGAAGACACGATGTAGAAAAATTTAGGAAGGAGAGAATCGGATACGGAGATGGATTTATTTACCCGGGTAAAAATGTTATCTCTATTTAAACTGGAAAATTGTTTATAACGTTTTTTCGACGATTTCGTTATGCTTGTATAACTCTACATATTCAGGGGAAAACACATTTTTGTTGTTTTTTCCCCGAATAATTTTTTTGATGGTGCAGTATATAGTGCACATAAACGTGCTGCAGTAGAAAAAAATCCTCATGGTCCTCTTGCCAATGTACAAAATGTATCAATGTATCACATAAAGGTTTCACAATACATAGCAGCCTTCGAAACAAGCGATCAGATGTTCAATTAGAGCTCAGGTACACAGGTAAAGTTGTTTCATGGCACAATCATCATAGCTGCCACTTGTTTGACAAAAAGGGTCATAAATCACATTTGCGGTCATTTAGAAATGTTAATGAAGGCAAATATAATGCAAAATGTTGTCACTTACAGTAACTTCACTCGAGTTTGGTGATTTTTAAATAAAGAAACCGAGATATTTTCATTTTGGTTTGATAAAAACACTTGTAACTGGGACAAAAAAACTAAGCCAAAGAAAAATTTAAAAACCCCAAAAATTTATAAGTACAAATTAGCGGTTTGTTTTGTCTAAAGTCTAATATCCATGTAGTCTTAAAACAATGCTTGCAAACATTCAAATACTTTATTTTTCAATATCAGTGCAACAAGGGACTATATATACGAATATTCGTATTCGTATATGTAACCCTTGGTGCAACGTAAGATTGAATGGAGAAGCTTTTTGTTTGCAATAAATAAAGTTTTTACAAAATGTCGAGGGGCATCATTCACAGTCTACAGCGCACAGTATCTTTTCAGAAAAGAAAAAGGCATTTAAGTAAATATTTTATGAAAGCATACATTCAAAAAGATGAAAGGGATAAGTAATCGGGGTTCGGTAGATGCTTAAATTTCGCAACCTCAGTAGTTAGATCCTACAGAGGTTTATAAGTCGATAACATAGTAAATGACGCTTTTTTGTGTTTGTTTGTTATTTTTTACAACGTATTTTATGCTTTATTTATTTATTTTTAATGTACTTGGATACGTTTTGGTTTAAATAAACATATCAAAGTTGAAAGTGTACATGCATTGGAAGATGATCAGGTATCTGGTTTCCTGCGTTGTGTAATAATTTTTCTTACACCCGAATATACAAAGCCAAGGCATCCAGTGTAAAATTGTCAACATTAATTTTTTTTCTTTTTCTTTTTGTGTCCGTGTTTGTTATTATATATGATTTTTTTAAGTACTATTTTTTTGTGTTCTTGTTTTTGCTTTTCTTTAATTTAAATTATGTTCTTGTATACCATGTATACGTTTTGATTTGAATAAACATAAGACAGTTGAGTGTGTATCTGCCCTGGAAGATGCTCAGGTATATGGTCACCTGCGCTATGTAGCAGTCGACGAATTTCTTACATCCGGATATACAAAGATACGACATTCATTCGAGGCATTCATAGGGCTCTTTGTAGTGTAAAATTGTCAACATTTGTTTACAAAATATTCTGAAATGGGACGGAATTCTCACATTGAGAATGAAAGAAAAAACATAAAGAATATAATTTCCAGAGAAGAGAAAAACAATACATACGATGGAGATCAAAATAGAGTGATTCGTTATTAAATCGTTTAGTTTTCTTTGAAGTTAGGTTGAAACAGAGTTTTCGTGTTTGTTAAAAGTCAAAACATGACATATCAACACAGGCGCCTAGCGTACACTTTCATTTTCCAAAATCATGAATACACGTACAAGATTAAAAATTCAATCGTTAACAGGTGGCTGGTCGACAGGTTAAGAAAGTGTAATTAGGCCAATTCACACAATGGTAAATGAAATAGGCAAACACCATTCTAAATATCAAACAGTATATCGCCTTGTTTTGACAATTATTGTCACATTAGCTCAAATTGTACGTCAAATGTTTATAAAATACGATTTAGACCCTGTCATTATTTGCGTGGTATAGAAACTAACAACAACTCAAATTTATAAGCAAGTTAAAAATCTTTCATGAAAAAAAAAAAAACGCAAAAATATATCTAATTTAATTGATGTTTGTTGACAATCCCGCACCCATGACCAAGAAAGACATGGATGTAGCGTTGCTCGACAATTAGCAAAGAATTCCGCTTAAACCAGTGCTAGGGGCCGTCTTGAACTTATTATGAGGTATGAGCAAAGCTCATTGTTGAAGGCCTCATGATGACTTCAAGATGAAGAACAACAATAAAACCGTTGTTCCTTTGCTTTTTTTAACCATGTATTTGTAGAGACTTTGTCTCATGTGCATTTACTCCATATCCTTTTATTCACCATCTAAGTCATGAGTTGAACCTTGACTTTGTTAAAATGCAGCTATGAACTTTGTGATACCGTTAGCGATCGTTGTTGATACACGTCTAATTTATGATACTCGTTTGTTATAACTTGGTGTAAGTATTGCACAATGTTATTTTGTTCAAATTTCTGTGAAAATGAATAATTTTGATGAATGAACACTTATAAGCAATCAAGGGAAATGGAGTAAAAGCAAATGAGACAAAATCTCCACAAATACGTAGAAAAACAAACAATGGAACAACGTTTTTATTGTTGTTCTTCATTTCCATCAAGGCGAAAGTTTCCTTATAAACATTATTTTGTTGAAAATTGCATGAAAATGGAAAATTGTAATGAAAATTCACTTGTAAATCTAATCTTCATATTAATCATTTTAAATTTTATCTGCACTGAAGAGACATAAGTTGTCGAAATGCGCATATGCAGAAAATAAATTCACAGTAACTTTGGTATTTAGTTACAGATGGTCAGTGCAAAATTTTCCATTTTACACATTTAAATGGTATGAATTTGGTCAAAATTCCAATAAATTTAAACAAAGAATTGAAAAAAAAAACAAAAAAAAACTTGTAGATCTTCATTTGAGTCAGTACAAAAAACTTACTGTCAATTTATTTTCTGCATATGTGCATTTCGACAACTTATGTCTCTTCAGTGCAAATTAAATATAAACGTTTGGAAGACCATTTACTCTAAATTATGAATAACTGATAGAGAACAAATAACCACTATGATTTAAATGTAAAGCCAAATCAGCTGAGGACAGAGCTTTGCATGAGGGAGATACACCCAAGTTTAACAAAATTTCCAAAAAATTTGATATTGTAAGGTGCCAAATAGAATCGGCTTTCGGGCAGCACCGAAGTACTGACTGCTGGGCTGGTGATTACCCTCAGGGACTAACAGTCCACTAACAGAGGCATCGACCTAGTGGTAACAAATAAATACATACCGAAGTTACAAATATTCAAGTCTGTGACAACTTTCCTTTTACACATTATTTTGTTCAAAATTCCCTGAAAATGAAAATCATTTAAAGTGAAAGTCCGCGATTTTTACTTTTTACTTTTACTTTTTCAATTAATTCGATTCATTTTAAATCTAAAATGCTTCATGCAAAATAGCAGTAATGTATCTTTTTTAATAAGGAAGATATTTGTAGTTAAAAGTTGACCGTAGTTCAATAATGGATATCGCCATTTTGGATCGGCAGTGACGAAATATTGATACATATTATCAAATAACTAAATACCGAGGTTACTGTGAAATTACTTTCTGCATATGCGCATTTCGACAACTTATGTCTCTTCAGTGCAGATAAAATCTAAACGTTTGGAAGACCATATACTCAAAGATATTTAAAAACTGATAGAGAACAAATAACCAATATGATCTAAATGTAAAGCCAAAATTAGCTAAGGACAGAGCTATGCATGAGGGAGATACTCCTTAGTTTTCAACAAAATTTACAAAAATTTAGATATTGTAAGGTTCCAAATAGAATCGGCTTTCGGGACAGCACCGAAGTACTGACTACTGGGCTGGTGAAAAACCCCCGGGGACTAAAACCAACCAGCAGTGGCATCGACCCAGTGGTAACAAATAACTAAATACCGAAATTACTGTGAATTTTTTTTCTGCATATGCGCATTTCGACAACTAATGTCTCTTCAGTACAGATAAAATCTAAACGTTTGGAAGACCATAACTCAAAGATGTTAAAAACTAAGAGAGAACAAATAACCAATAAGATCTAAATGTAAAGCCAAATTCAGCTTAGGGCAGAGCTTTGCATGAGGGAGATACTCCTTAGTTTTCAACAAAATTTACAAAAATTTAGATATTGTAAGGTTCCAAATAGAATCGGCTTTCGGGTCAGCACCGAAGTACTGACTACTGGGCTGGTGAATACCCTCGGGGACTAACAAAATCATGAATACACGTACAAGATTAAAAAGTCAATCGTTAGCAGGTGGCTGGCCTATAGGTAAGAAAGTGTAATTAGGCCAATTCACAGAATGGTTAATAAAATAGGCAAATATCACTCTTAATCTCAAACAGTGTATCGCCTTATTTTGACAATTATTGTCATAGTAGCTCAAATTATGCGTAAAATGTATACAAAATACGGTTTAGACCCTGTCTTTATTTGCTTGATATAGAAACTAACAACAATTCAAATTATAAGCATGTAAAAATCGTTAATGCAAAAAAGCGCAAAAATATATCTAAGTCATGATTTGAACCTCGACTTTGTTAAAATTGTGATACCGTTAGCGATCGTTGTTGACATACGCCTAATTTATGATACTCGTTTGTTATAACTTGGTGTAAGTATACATAGCGCCCTCTGCACAATGTCACGTGACCCTCCATGACAAGTCATTCTGTGAATAAAGTATACTTTTTTGAAAAAAAAAATGAATTAGAAATACAAAAATCGAAATCGTTATATATGTCAGAACTACAAAAGGAATTCATATTCTCGTTTTCATAATTTTGCGGGCTTTCACTTAGATAAAAATCACTTGTGCATCTTCATTTAAGACATTACAACTGTATTGGTCATTGCAAAAAATTTCTTCTCACACATTATTTTGCTCAAAACTCCATGAAAATGAAAAACAATTAGTAAGGTATAAATTACTTATAATTCTTCATTTTAGTCATTACAAATACACCGGTCAGTGCAACCCTTTCCTTTTACACATTTGTTTTGCACAAACTTTCATGAAAATTTGGGACTAATATAATATATGTTATATTAGTCCCAGGGAAAATTAACAGAATATATTCCTTATTTAAATAAGCCTCTTGAAATTATAAACTAGATATAAACCGTTTGAATTTCCGATAACAAGTCATTATCATTGCGGCTGGCAATGTTTCCAGTGATAATGCAATTGCTTTGTCTATTGCCTCTTGGGCTTTTGCTCTTCAAAATGTATTTTGTTTTGTTATTATTCCCATCAAGTCTCCAAGAATATGACATAACCAGTTCTGATTCAACCCTTGATTGATTCACTGATAGTGTGACGGGTGCCGCCAGAGGTAAAGAAAATGCTTACCTATCCGGAGCACCTGATTTCACGCCGGGTTTTAATGGGAGTTTTGTCTGCGTGAATGATATTTGTACTACCAATTTGTCTTCGTGATTACTTAAATACTTTAACAATTTACCCATGAACAAATGAAAGGATATTGAGTAAATGTACATTGGACAAAATCCCTATAAACACATGTCTTGATTAAACAAATTGAACAACGCTTTCATTGATGTTCTTCATCTTTAGGCCTTCAACAAAGAGGAAACACTCCTACCTCATAGCAAGTATAAGACGGCTCCTGGCATCGGTTTGAGCAGAATTCACTTGCCAAATGTTGTACAATGGTACATCCATGAATCATGGATGCGGTATCGTCAACATGTATAACATATCGGGCAAAGTTCTCTTGCAAACAAGCGGAAAGCTTTTCAAAATGTGACAGTGGTATTGATTCAGGATTAGAGAAGTAACATAAACCATTGATTTCAATAGACACGTTTCCAATTGGTGAATTTTCCCGCAAAACTTTGACGTCACAATACAGATTTTTGGACGTCACAATGTTACGTGACGCAATTTACTCCGATTGATCCAAGGTCAATCGGGGCAATTCATTCATAAAACGAAATTGGAAATTCGTCTATTGGTGTGGGTTAAGGGTTAGTAAATGACATTAATAATCCTGCTACCAAACAGATCTTTTGAAACACTCACTAATAGCTTGATAAGTTACGTCAGCGGACTAGGACATGCTTACATTTCTGAAGTTCCTGATGTCAATCCCGGTCGTCTTTTGATTTCACAATCTGACTATGAATGCATTAGTCATTGTTTGTTCTGAATGCCGTCTTTTAATTTCTGTGCCTTGTTGCTGTCTTTCGTCCTGTGTTTTTTGTATGTTTTTATGTGTTTCTAATGGTGACATGACTATGCACTTGAGCCTTCAGTTTGCTACTGCCATTATTTGTTACAATGAATAAAATTACATGTTAATTAACGTGCGTGCTTAGCAAAATATTGTATGTATCTATGTAATAATACAGTAAGATAAAAGTTTAGACAAATCACGCAATCCAGATTTCTATATGCTACTCATAACTTGAAGTCATCACTGCAGAAGTTTTACGGTCAAAATCTCTATCTTGTAGACTGCTATGGTGTATCTGTTTCCCATATAACAATAGTTCTTTTCCTCTAAAAGCTAAAGAATTTTTTCTCTCCCAGATTTGAAATGTTCGACACGATACTTTTATAAAAAGCACGAGATGCCGATGCACCTGATCGTACGCATATTTATGGAATTGTGTATTTCATCTTTTATGTTTGTGTCTTTATTTTTCGTTTCTGTGCAGTACTTAGGCAATAGGTTTGTTTCCTTTTTGATCCGGTGTTCCCATTTTCTTTGTATTATTTGTTTTGTTTGACGGTTCTTACTTACTTAATTTCACCACTATATCAAAAATTGCTTTGTTTTGTTTGTCACTCGTAGAAAATTGTGTCTATTGGTATTACATCTTTGGAATTTTGCTCACAACCTATTTTCACTTCTGTGTGTTTGCTTTTTCATTTGTTTTCCGAATAATTGAGTCATAATTATATCTTATATTAGAATATTACAATACAGATAAAAAGATGCTGTGTAATATCAATTTAAAGATAAATATCATTAATCGTTTTGTGCTATGAAATATTATATAGGCTTGTTTGAAATTTCCCTTTTCATTAGATATTTATACCATTTACATTATATTCATGTGCAGTTATATTTGTGTATTTATATGTAAAATTACATAAACTAAAATACATTTACACAAGAATTAACGATTTTTTAAAACTTTTGTTTCCATAAAACACGAAAACTTTTTTAAGGAACTGTAAAATATTACTCGACAGCTGATTGTCTGTTTAAACTGACTTCGAATTCCGCTGAGATGGTATTTTTCTACTTGAAAAGTAATATACAAAACTTCTTATCCCCCCCCCCCCCAGATAAGTCAGCCACATTCGCAGGTAAGTTAATGCCTTTGTCTCGCTAAAACTTGAAGAAAATCTTATTCTTATGAATATGTTTAAGTCAAAATGGCCGTACCTTCCGTTTTATTGAAGGAACATCAAGAACCATGTCAGATAAATTGGTATTTTGCCGAAACATCGTTCAAGAGACTCTTGCCTTTATTTCGAAATCATCGTCTTCGAGAAGCTGTTTTTGTAAATAATGGAGTTTTGTCACATTACGATGATTCAGACAAAATGTACTTTTATGCAGGATATTACAAACAGAATCACGGAAAATGGGAGGTAAGAGTTAATGGCGTTTTAGGAGACCTTGTCACTCAGGTTTCTGCTACTAGAAAAGTGTGCGTGAGTAGGTATAACGGTTAAAAACTGTCGTTTCGACATTAACTATGGAAAGTTCTCATTCATGTTTGATCACATAGGTACCAATAATTCCGAAACGCACCGGGTTGAAACGGTTGTTCATGAAGTTACTCTCAGGATGGTATAGAATTTTACTTTCCATTCCTGTTATACTGCATTAATCTTAATTAATTTAAAATCAGAGTTGACTCTTTGGTAAGTGTTAATGAAATCACAGTAGTCAACAAATTGGTTAAAGGGTTATGCTAGGATTTTCAGTCTGATTTTCGGTTGGAATACGGATAACTGATGGAATGACCAGTTATCATAAATATGTTCTCGTAGCACACTTCGATTCGATAGTATCAAGCAGTCTCTGCAGATCAACACTTAAGGTTGTGAAGACTCGATACAAATCAGTGGAATTGTCTGGTTTTCTTGCTTAACGTATTTACTCCCCAACATCTTTCCAATGAAAGTTGTTTCAATATCTCTGATGACACTTGTCTTGCGGAATGACTTCACAATTGTATTGAACAAAAACAATTTAAATCATTGTCAACCTTGACAATGTTGATAACTTTAAAAAGCTAATTAATAGACAACAGAACTTGTTGAAAAAATCAAATTGCGGTTCGAACTGCTATTCAATCTACATTGTTTACTAAGTATCGAAATGTACATTTCTTTTAATTATCTATGGCCCTTCAATAGGAATTCCCGATGAGTTACACAACTACAATACAAGGAAGGGGGTTGGTGCGCAATAAAACAAGTTAATTGAACTATTTCCTTTAAAATGGCTCTACCAAGTCAAGACCATTGCAGTTGACCGATTATCTGGTATTTTTGCACCCGCTCTGTCTTTTTGCAATTTGGATTTCGACACTTTACGGTTCTGTTCGGTTGTTTTGTTATTGTCACCATTTGTATACATTCTGTACGTGAGGTATAAATTTGTTCCAATTAAATTTACTAATTAGTAAAGAATATTTTTTGTAAACTGACTTTTTAAAAATGCAGCCATAGTCTCGTTGTTGGAAATATCTTTCCACAATCCCGAAACAGCAAAGTCTGAGGAAAATATATTGAAATTGTTATGTCCTGACCAATTAATGAAATTAAAGTTTACGAAAAGATTTGACAACGTTTTCTAATTTGATTAGATCTAGGCTAGCATTGTATCATTTCGTAAAATCTATCGTACATGAATTGTTCTTGGCATCGATTTAGAGCTGATTCCAATTGATGGATTATGAGGCTAAAAATTTTGTACACGGCACATCTTTGAAGTTTTTTTATTATTATATTTTATTGCCAATAATTAATTAGATAGAGTTATTCTGAAAATGTGTTTATCGTTAGCAAACAGGCACACTCTACACTTTCAATGATCATGATTATGCATGGTTCATAACGTTTCTGCTTTACGAGTCATTTTCCCTTTATATATTGCAATATCACACCAATGTGAAAAAGAGAGAAGAAAAAAGTCAAGTAAAGTTTCCAGCATTATGTCACACGAACACGTTTCTAATGAGTGATACTTAAACTAACCCAAATGATAGTGTATGACGTAAATGGATTTTATTATAATTTACCAAACAACTCAAAAAACTTAATGACTCTTTTAAATACAAATAGTGCAATGAAATATATAATGAAAAACAGTTCAATCAGGCAGTTCAAGATCAAAACATATTAAAAATGGAACAGATGTAAGAAATTATATACACATGACTACACAACAACGGCAGTAGAATACCGAAGGAACAAAGCACAAGATTACACAAATCAAAGTCCAGAGACAAGGCAAAAGCAAGAACACCAAAAGACGGAAGACCAAAGACACCACATGCCAACAAAACACACAAAGATTACATATACAACACAAAAAACTAAAGCACTAACAGTGTGAACTCTCAATAAACAAGAGTGACATCAGGTGCCCCGGATGGGTAAGCATGTCCTGCAATATGAACAATTTCTTATCATCATATGTTTCATTGCAACATATACATTCAAAACAGCAATAAAGATAATTATGATTATAATAAATAATAATAATAATTAAAGTATACCAACAAGAGACTGCTTCGGAAGTCAATATTAAAATCCATAAACTATAAACCTTCATATCAATGAATAAGATCTGCATGCGTTTTATCAAAAAATACAGTCATTAACTTGTGAATTACAATCTGTATTAGCAAGGGATCTGTGAATTAAGAAATACATGCCTGGAAAAGCTAAAACAATGTTCCTTGTAATAAACGTTAAGTGTACCAACTGAATTAACACGTCTTTTAAAGAAACATGAAATCCATATTTCACGAAAATTTGTAACAAATTTCACGTTTTTTTTTAAATATTGTTTTCTATGCCGATATGTAATAAAGAGTGTTGATAACAGCAGTATTTTACCCTTGCATTAATAAGCGTTAACAAACTTCAAAAACTTATATTAAAAATGTAAAACTACTAAAATACATTCTGCGAGTGTATACAGTACTGTGCAAAGTAGCCCTTACAGAAAAAACGATCAGTCAGCCGTCATCCGTTCGTCAGGGAGCAGTCAGCGGTCAGTCAGCGATCAGTTAATTAACGTGACGACTTGTTATTCGTCCAACCCGTCAATTGACGTGAAACGTGACGGATGACGAGATCCCTATTCGTCCAACTCGCGTCAAGATTCGTCCATATATCACGTGATGTCTGCGGTTAAAGATTTTGCGAAATATAGATTCGTTTCACTCAGTGTATACACGATCAGTACATCATCGCAACAGATCAATCTTTTTGCCATTAATAAATAATTGCCTGTCATATTTTCATTTTCATGGAGTCTTTAATAAAATAAAGGTCGAAAGCAACTGCTGCATTGACGGGTGTTATTCATCAAAATTTGCCATTTCCATCGAGTTTAAACAAGATAATGTGTAAAGGGAAAATTTCTCACTGATCGGTGCATTTGTAATGACTATTATTAAACGAGTCAGTTTTAATTTATTCATTTTTAGATATACATGTAATGACTAAAATGAAGATTCATAAGTAATTTTTTTATCACAGTTTTTCATTTTCATGGAATTTTTAACAAAACAATGTGTAAAAGGAAAGTTTCACACTGACCGTTGTATATGTAATGACTAAAATGAACATTTATAAATAATTCTTTATCATATTTTTTTCATTTTAATGGAATTTTTAACAAAATAATGGTAAAAGGAAAGTTTCGCATTGACCGGTGTATATATAATGACTAAAATGAAGATTCATAAGTAATTTTTTATCACATTTTTTCATTTTCATGGAATTTTTAACAAAATAATGTGCAAAAGGATAGTTTCTCACTGACCGGTGTAGATGTAATGAATAAAATGAAGATTCATAAGTAATTTTTTATTACATTTTTTTCATTTTCACTGACTGGGGTATATGTAATGACTAAAATGAAGATTCATAAGTAATTGTTAATCACATTTTTTCATTTTCAAAGAATTTTCAACAAAATAATGTGCAAAAGGAAAGTTTCGCACTGACCGGTGTGTATGTAATGAGTAAAATGAAGATTGATAAGTAATTTTTTATTACATTTTTTTCATGTTCATGGACAATTTAACAGAATAATGTGTAAAAGGAAAGTTTGGCACTGACAAATGTATAAGTAGTGACTAAAATGAAGATTTCTAAGTAATTTTTTATTACATTTTTTTCATTTTCATGGTATTTTCAAAAAATAGTGTGTAAAAGGAAAGTTTTGCATTGACCGGTGTATACGTTATGACTAAAATGAAGATTCATAAGTAATTTTTTATTACTTATTTCATTTTGATGGAATTTTTAACAAAATAATATGTAAAAGGAAAGTTTCTCACTGACCGGTGTATATGTAATGACTAAAATAAAGATTCATAAGTAATTTTTTAATCACATCTTTTCATTTTCATGGAATTTTCAACCAAATAATGTGCAAAAAGAAAGTTTCACACTGACTTGTGTATATGTAATGACTAAAATGAAGATTCATAACTAATTTTTATTATATTTTTTTCATTTTCATGGAAATTTTAACAAAATAATGAGTAAAAAGAAAGTTTTGGCATTGACCGGAGTACATGTAATGACTAAAATGAAGATTCATATGTAATTTTTTATTATATTTTTTCATTTTCATGGAATTTTTAACCAAATAATGTGCAAAAGGAAAGTTTCACACTGACTTGTGTATATGTAATGACTAAAATGAAGATTCATAAGTAATTTTTATCATATTTTTTCATTTTTCATGGAAAGTTAAACAAAATAATGTGCAAAAGGAAAGTTTTGCACTGACCGGTGTGTATGTAATGAGTAAAATGAAGATTGATAAGAATTTTTTATTACATTTTTTCATTTTCATGGAAATTTTATCAAAATAATGTGTAAAAGGAAAGTTTGGCACAGACCGATGTATAAGTAATGACTTAAATGAAGATTCATAAGTCATTTTTTATTATTTTTTTCATTTTTCTGGAATTTTTAACAAAATTATGTGTAAAAGGAAAATTTGGCACTGACCGGTGTATGAGTAATGACTAAAATGAAGATTCATCAGTAATTTTTAATCACATTGTTTTCATTTTCATGGAAATTTTAACAAAATAATGTGTAAAAGGAAAGTTTTGCACTGACCTGAGTACACGTAATGACTAAAATGAAGATCCATAAGTAATTTTTTTCTTCATTTTTTTCATTTTCACGGAATTTCTAACAAAATACATGTAATTGTTAAAGGAAAGTTTTGCATTGACCGGTATATATGTAATAACATAAAATGAAGATTCATAAGTAATTTTTTTTACATTTTTTTCATTTTCATGGAATTTTTAACAAAATAATATGTAAAAGGAAAGTTTCACACTGACTGGGGTATATGTAATGACTAAAATGAAGATTCATAAGTAATTGTTTATCACATTTTTTCATTTTCATGGAATTTTCAACAAAATAATGTGCAAAAGGAAAGTTTTGCACTGACCGGTGTGTATGTAATGAGTAAAATGAAGATTGATAAGTAATTTTTTATTACATTTTTTTCATTTTCATGGAAATTTTAACAAAATAATGTGTAAAAGGAAAGTTTGGCACAGAGCAATGGATAAGTAATGACTTAAATGAAGATTCATAAGTCATTTTTTATTAATTTTTTCATTTTTATGGAATTTTTAACAAAATAATGTGTAAAAGGAAAATTTGGCACTGAGCGGTGTATGAGTAATGACTAAAATGAAGATTCATCAGTAATTTTTAATCACATTTTTTTCATTTTCATGGAAATTTTAACAAAATAATGTGTAAAAGGAAAGTTTTGCACTGACCTGAGTACACGTAATGACTAAAATGAAGATCCATAAGTAATTTTTTTTCTTCATTTTTTTTCATTTTCACGGAATTTTTAACAAAATAATTGTTAAAGGAAAGTTTTGCATTGACCGTTATATATGTAATGACATAAATGAAGATTCATAAGTCATTTTTTATCACATTTTTTTCATTTTCACGGAATTTTTAACAAAATAATGTGGAAAAGGAAAGTTTCTCACTGACTGGTATATATGTAATGAATAAAATGAAGATTCATAAGTAATTTTGTATTACATTTTTTTTTTCATTTTCATGGAATTTTTAACAAAAAAATATGTAAAAGGAAAGTTTCACACTGACTGGGGTATATGTAATGACTAAAATGAAGATTCATAAGTAATTGTTTATCACTTTTTTTTTCATTTTCATGGAATTTTCAACAAAATAATGTGCAAAAGGAAAGTTTGGCACTGACCGGTGTGTATGTAATGAGTAAAATGAAGATTGATAAGTAATTTTTTATTACATTTTTTCATTTTCATGGAAAATTTAACAAAATAATGTGTAAAAGGAAAGTTTGGCACTGACCGATGTATAAGTAATGACTAAAATGAAGAATCATCAGTAATGTTTTATTACATTTTCATTTTCATGGTATTTTTAACAAAATAATGTGTAAAACGAAAGTTTTGCATTTACCGGTGTATATGTTATGACTAAAATGAAGATTCATAAGTATTTTTGTATTACTGATATCATTTTCAAGGAATTTTTAACAAAACAATATGTAGAAGGAAAGTTTCTCACTGACCGGTGTATATGTAATGACTAAAAGTGAACATTTCATCACATTTATTTTTTCATTTTCATGGAATTTTCAACTAAATAATGTGCAAAAGGAAAGTTTCACACTGACTTGTGTATATGTAATGACTAAAACGAAGATTCATAAGTAATTTTTATTATATTTTTCATTTTTATGGAAATTTTAACAAAATAATGTGTAAAAAGAAAGTTTGGCACTGACCGGAGTACATGTAATGAGTAAAATGATGATTGCTAAGTAACGTTTTATTACATTTTTTCATTTTCATGGAAATTTTAACATAATAATGTGTAAAAGGAAAGTTTCACACTGTCTTGGGTATATGTATTGACTAAAATGAGGATCCATAAGTAATTTTTTAGCACATTTTTTCATTTTCATGGAATTTTTAACAAAATAATGTGCAAATGGAAAGTTTCTCACTGACCGGTGTATATGTGATGAACAAAATGAAGATTCATAAGTAATTTTTTATTACATTTTTTCATTTTCATGGAATATTTAACAAAATAATGTGTAAAAGGAAAGTTTCACACTGACAGGGGTATATGTAATAACTAAAATGAAGATCCATAAGTAATTTTTTAGCACATTCTTTCATTTTGAAATTCATGGAATTTTTAACAAAATAATGTGCAAAAGGAAAGTTTCTCACTGACCGGTGTATATGTAATGAATAAAATGAAGATTCATAAGTAATTTTTTATTACAATTTTCTTTCATTTTCATTGAATTTTTAACAAAATAATATGTAAAAGGAAAGTTTCACACTGACTGGGGTATACATAATGACTAAAATGAAAATTCATAAGTAATTGTTTATCACATTTTTTCAATTTCATAGAATTTTCAACAAAATAATGTGCAAAAGGAAAGTTTCGCACTGACCGGTGTGTATGTAATGAGTAAAATGAAGATTGATAAGTAATTTGTTATTACATTTTTTCATTTTCATGGTATTGTTAACAAAATATTGTGTAAAAGGAAAGTTTTGCATTGACCGGTGTATATGTTATGACTAAAATGAAGATTCATAAGTATTTTTTATTACTTATTTCATTTTCATGGAATTTTTAACAAAATAATATGTAAAAGGAAAGTTTCTCACTGACCGTTGTATATGTAATGACTAAAATAAAGATTCATAAGTAATTTTTTCATCATATTCTTTCATTTTTCATGGAAAGTTTAATAATATAATGTGCAAAAGGAAAGTTTTGCACTGACCGGTTTGTATGTAATGACTAAAATGAAGATTCATAAGTATTTTTTATCATATTTTTTCATTTTTCATGGAAAGTTTCACAAAATAATGTACAAAAGGAAAGTTTTGCACTGACCGTTGTGTATGTAATGAGTAACATGAAGATTGATAAGTAGTTTTTTATTACATTTTTTCATTTTCATGGAAATTTTAACAAAATAATGTGTAAAAGGAAAGTTTGGCACTGACTGATGTATGGGTAATGACTAAAATGAAGATTTATAAGTAATATTTATAATCACATTATTTCATTTTCATGGAAATTTTAACAAAATAATGTGCAAAAGGAAAGTTTGGCACTGACCTGAGTACATGTAATGACTAAAGTGAAGATTCATAAGTAATTTTTTCATCACATTTTTTTTCATTTTCATGGAATTTTCAACTAAATAATGCGCAAAAGGAAAGTTTCACACTGTCTTGTGTATATGTAATGACTAAAACGAAGATTCATAAGTAATTTTTATCATAATTTTCATTTTTCATGGAAAGTTTTACAAAATAATGTGCAAAAGGAAAGTTTTGCATTGACCGGTGTATATGTTATGACTAAAATGAAGATTCATAAGTATTTTTTATTAATTATTTCATTTTCATGGAAATTTTAACAAAATAATGTGTAAAAGGAAAGTTTGGCACTGACCGGAGTACATGTAATGACTAAAATGAAGATTCATAGAATTTTTTCATCATATTTTTTCATTTTCATGGAATTTTTAACCAAATAATGTGCAAAAGGAAAGTTTCGCACCGACTTGTGTATATGTAATGACTAAAATGAAGATTCATAAGTAATTTTTATCATAATTTTCATTTTTCATGGAAAGTTTTACAAAATAATGTGCAAAAGGAAAGTTTTGCACTGACCTGTGTGTATGTAATGAGTAAAATGAAGATTGATAAGTAACGTTTTATTACATTTTTTCATTTTCATGAAAATTTTAACATAATAATGTGTAAAAGGAAAGTTTCACACTGTCTTGGGTATATGTAATGACTAAAATGAGGATCCATAAGTAATTTTTTAGCACATTTTTTCATTTTCATGGAATTTTTAACAAAATAATGTGCAAATGGAAAGTTTCTCACTGACCGGTGTATATGTGATGAATAAAATGAAGATTCATAAGTAATTTTTCATTACATTTTTCTTTCATTTTCATGGAATTTTTAACAAAATAATATGTAAAAGGAAAGTTTCACACTGACTGGGGTATATATAATGACTAAAATGAAGATTCATAAGTAATTGTTTATCACATTTTTTCACTTTCATAGAATTTTCAACAAACTAATGTGCAAAAGGAAAGTTTCGCACTGACCGGTGTGTATGTAATGAGTAAAATGAAGATTGATAAGTAATTTGTTATTACATTTTTTCATTTTCATTGAAATTTTAACAAAATAATGTGTTAAAGGAAAGTTTGGCACTGACCAATGTATAAGTAATGACTAAAATGAAGATTCATAAGTAATTTTTTATTACATTTTTTCATTTTCATGGTATTTTTAACAAAATATTGTGTAAAAGGAAAGTTTTGCATTGACCGGTGTAAAGGTTACGACTAAAATGAAGATTCATAAGTATTTTTTTATTACTTATTTCATTTTCATGGAATTTTTAACAAAATAATATGTAAAAGGAAAGTTTCTCACTGACCGTTGTATATGTAATGACTAAAATGAAGATTCATAAGTAATTTTTTCATCATATTTTTTTCATTTTTCATGGAAAGTTTAACAATATAATGTGCAAAAGGAAAGTTTTGCACTGACCGGTTTGAATGTAATGACTAAAATGAAGATTCATAAGTATTTTTTATCATATTTTTTCATTTTTCATGGAAAGTTTAACAAAATAATGTGCAAAAGGAAAGTTTTTCACTGACCGATGTGTATGTAATGAGTAAAATGAAGATTGATAAGTAATTTTTTATTACATTTTTTCATTTTCATGGAAATTTTAACAAAATAATGTGTAAAAGGAAAGTTTGGCACTGACCTGAGTACATGTAATGACTAAAATAAAGATCCATAAGAATTTTTTTTCTTCATTCTTTCATTTTCACGGAATTTTTAACAAAATAATGTGTAAAAGGAGAGTTTCCCACTAACCAGTGTATATGTAATGACTAAAATGGAGATCCATAAGTAATTTTTAGCACATTTTTTTTTATTTTCATGGATTTTTAACAAAATATTATGTAAAAGGAAAGTTTTTGCATTGACCGGTATATTTGTAATGACTAAAATGAAGATTCATAAGTTATTTTTTTTCTACATTTTTTATTTTCATGGAATTTTTAACAAATAATATGTAAAAGGAAAGTTTTGCACTGACCGGTGTATATGTAATGACTGAAATGAAGATTTATAGGTAATTTTTTATCACATTTTTTTTATTTTCATGGAATCTTTAACAAAATAATGTGTAAAAGAAAAGTTTTGCATTGACAGGTGTATATGGAATGACTAAAATGAAGATTCATCTAGAATTTGTGTTCTTCATTTTTCATTTTCATGGATTTTTTAACAAAATAATTTGTAATAGGAAAGTTTTCCCCTGACAAGTCCATTTGAAATGATAAAATTATTATTTGATTCCGGGGGATTTAAATAAAATTGATCGATATTTTTTATCATTTTACTTCATTTGGAATTCGTGGAGTTCTTAACAAAATAAGGGAAATTTTAATTTTGATTTCAATTAATGCATTCTTTTTATATCAAACTAAAGTATAAACTGCTCACAGTCACTGTCAATGTTAAACCGTTATCACGATTGAATTCGTTTCGTTTCATTGGAAAATTTCAATTATCTATAGATCTATTGATTATTTTGCATATCATTAAATGGCGAGTCCTCTCTCGTCAATTGACGAATTGTACTCATCAAATGACGAGTACCTGGACGTGAACTGTTATGTACGTGAATCGATTCGTCCCGTCCCGTCCCGTCACGTTCCCGTCAGCAATCCGTTCACGTCCCGTCAGCAATCCGTTTCGCGTTCGTCAAACGGTAAAAGCTACGTTGCACAGTACTGTATTACATGTAATTTTGATCATCTTTGTAAACAACAGCTTTTTAACTTTTTGTCAACAAGAGACAACAGACGTTCACAATGCTAGTCCCAAGACATTTTTGATTGTTAAAAAGTTTGGTTTATACTTTGTATATATGACATGTTTAAAATTACATCATACTTTCTAATTTTGACATTTTATAGCTTCAAACTGCTGTATTGGCCACTTGTTAGTTATGGCCACATCTCAGGATTTTATCATGTAAATTTTTCTTACTGTTGACACGATGAGTGCCCTGTGGTTGTTACTATGTTATGG
>MJUU01013539.1:2364-13547 GCA_002080025.1 Modiolus philippinarum | reverse complement strand
GCTTGATCAAAATCCTTTGAGTGGTTTAAGAGGAATTGCACGTAGAGGCAACCCATACATAGGGAATCTAAGAAAAGTCAATGTCAAATTATCTCCCCTTCCTGGTTTCGGACAATAATTATATTTTTATTAAAAAGGAGGAGTTACACTTACAAGAAGTGTGGACAGATGGATGGAAGGACTGACAGACAGATAGACAAGTTGATTCATATATACCCCCAACTATGTTTGCTGGGGGTATAAAAAGTCATAAGCACAATGTACCACAGATAATAAAATCTTCCTCTATGGATATCTACACATTTTTTCTCCAGTTACTACATTTTTTAGCAAAATTTTGGTATCTGTTTTAGGAGAAGTTCAACTGGAAAACTGTTTCAGAAGTGTTTGGTCAATGGGAACAATTAAATCAGAATTCCCATTTACACAATACTTTTTGTATCAGCAATGCCAGTTTCAGAGGAATAGCACTGACAAACTTTCAAATTTTATATTTCAAAGTTCAAAAGTTACATAATTATCCCACTCTTAGTTTCCTATGAATATTCACATCTACACATTGTTTTTATATACTAGAGTTTCATGAACTTTCTGTTTGGTAGTATCATAGGAGTTCAAGTGACAAACTAGAGCTGTCGCTGAATGGCAACCAATTATGCCCCCGCTCATTGAACCCCGAATCAATATGGCAAGTGCATATTTAAGTGTGTGTTGACACAATACAGTTGTTGACACAGTACAAGTATTGGCACAATGATATGCCTCCCCTTTTCCCAAAATATATAAAAGGGAAGTTCTGAGCCCGAAAATCAATTCTATGGGTGCTAGGCAATCTTCCTGTAAAGTTACATCCATTTTGAGGCACTTTGAATTTTCCCGCCTTTTTTCCAGTTTCCATGGCAACGGCAGCCATTTTGAAAATTCTGAGACCCAAAATCATTTCTATGGGTGCTAGACATTCTTCTTGTAAAGTTTCATCAAATTTGAGGCACTCTGAATTTTCACAGTACAAGTATCGGCACAATGATATGCCTCCCCTTTTCCCAAAATATATAAAAGGGAAGTTCTGAGCCCGAAAATTAATTCTATGGGTGCTAGGCAATCTTCCTGTAAAGTTATCTCCATTTTGAGGCATTCTGAATTTTCCCATCTTTTTTCAGTTTCCATGGCAACCGCAACCTTTTTGAATATTCAAAAAGATATGTGTGTACACATCTACTTATTGTAAGTTAGATTCCTTTGAAGTGGTTTGAATTTGTTTGCAAACTTTCTAAAAATCATGAATAGTTGTGTTTTTCATTTGTACGGACAGCGGACGGACGGACGGACGGACAGACCGACCGATGGACCATTGGACAAGGGTAAAACAATATGTCCCCCGACTTTTCGTCACGGGGGCATAAAAAATTTTGAGTTTAAAAGACTTTTTTCGATTTATAGCTTTGTTTACTGTAACACAGTAAGAAAGTCTTGATTTGTGAGAAGACATGGGCATAAAATCAAGATACCGGACCATGAGAATTTGTCCTCAAGCTATTTCTGAATGGTTAATACAAACAAATGCAAAAGAAATACAGTCCAACTTCCATGGCTCAAACACAAAAGGAACTAATGAAAACAGCTCAAGCTAGAGGGGTGTGTGTGCTTTCAAGGTCAAACTATCATCAAACTTAAATAAAGGGACAAGAAATGCGTTCGTCACATCCATGATATTCGAGTTATTGGAGTTCGAGCCATAGAAGTTCTACTGTACATTAAACATAGGTAATCAAGGATTACAGAGTTCACCTCGTTATGGCACTTCGTCACAGGAACAAAATTTTTCCTGGTTGTTGACATCAAAGTTGCATGCATAAGCAACGTTACATGATCCTACCATGTATAGTGACTGAGATCTGAACTAGTCCGAAAACTTGAACATAAATCACTCATGCATAAAACATAGGTCAGAGTGACCTACTTTTGCCTGGATGCAGATGTACCATCAGGGATGCATGCCTATGCAAGGTTACATTATCCTACCATGTACAGTGACTGAGATCTGAACTTGTCCAACAAGAACTGTCGCCGAATGGCAGCCAAAGATACCCCCCGCTAATTGAATCCTGAATCGATATGGTAAGTGCAAAATTAAGTTGGTGTGGACACAATACAGGTGTGGACACAGTACAAGTATGGACACAATACAAGTATGGACACAATGATATAATCTTCAAGAAAAAACTTTTCCAAAGGGTTCCAATGAAAACACTGTCTAAATCAGACAAATATAAAATTCACCTTTTTTTCAGCCTATTTGACATTTTACACATCTACATATAGTGTTCTTCCTTTGTCTAAAGTTTCATCAAAATCCTTCAAGTGGATTAAGAGAAGTTGTGCGTATGAGGTAACCCATACATGGGGAATCAATGAAAAGTCAAAGTCGGATTATCTCCCCTTCCTGGTTTCAGACAATAATTATATTCCTTCATGCACATCTCCATATAGTGTCCTTCCTTTGTGTAAAGTTTCATCAAAATCCTTCAAGTGGTTTAAGAGGAGTTGCGCTTACGAGAAGTGTGGACAGACGGACGGACAGACAGACAGATAGGGTGATTCCTATATACCCCCCCAAACTTTGTTTGCGTGGGGTATAAAAGACTTGAATGTAAATCAATCAAGCCGAAAATATAGGTCAAAGTGACCTAATTGTGCCTGGATGCCGATCTACCATCAGAGTTATATGCATATGTCAGACCTAATTTTGCCTGGATGCTTACCTACCATCAAAGATGCATGCATGTGCAAGGTTACATGATCCTACCATGTATCGTGACTAAGATCTGAACTTGTCCGAAAACTTGAATGTAAATCAATCAAGCGTAAAATATAGGTCAAAGTGACCTAATTTTGCCTGGATGCTGACTTACCATCAGAGATGCATGATCCTACCATGTATAGTGACTGAGATCTACTTGAATGTAAATCATATAGGTCAGAGAGATCCAATTTTCTTGGAGGCTGTGAGATAACCCAAGATGAACCTGCTTACAAAGTTTGATGACCCTACCATGCATAGCTGCAGAGATATATGCCCGAATGCCGATGCGGACGTAGACGTAACACCAGGGGTACTCCAATAGTCCCCCTCAACTTCCTTGAGGTGAAGTAAAAATTCCTACCTCTGCTACATCACAGGCAGATCTGTATAATTCTGCTGCCTTGCCAGGGTGGGATAATTCTACAGCTCTACAAATATACATAAATCAGTAATACAGACAGTGCTCACTCATTTTAGTGCACCTATCAAATTAAACTAGTGGTTCCTCACATTTATCAACACCCATATTCAAGGTCCAATTTTTAAAAAAACTAGAAAATGTGTTTATAAAACATGGATGCCCCGACGACAAATTGATCGCAAAAGATAAGCTTAGCCAATCATCAATGGAATTTAGTTCCCTGTCACTCGGAATTGGGATGGAATCATCAAGAAGTACTGTTACAGATGAATATTCATTAAATATTTGTTTAGTAATGGATGTAAACAAAAATTTCCCAACTAAAGTCGCTGAAGCATAAAACATTGGTCAGGTTATAAAATTATCCATGAATTATGCAGAACTCACTATGGTGATTTATTTGATTAACCACCAAGTTGCTAATAAATAGGCCTAATGCAAAAATTTACCCGTCATTCAAGTGTAAAATGAAGGTCAGTCAACGAATTGTCAAAGAATTTGGTAGTTTTCACTGAGATGAGTCATTTTATGAAAAATTGTAATGTTATGTGTTGTGTAGTTGTTAAGAAATGGACTTAAAACACAAAATTTACCAAAAGTCACTCAAGCGTAAAATGAAGGTCAAAGATACTAAATTGTCCTTGGTTTGGATAGCACCCATCAAGGTGATATATTTGATGCAACACCATAGTGATATCATGTTTAGTAGTTCAGAAATGGACTTAAACGCAAAATTTAACAAAAGTCACTCAAGCGTAAAATATAGGTTAAAGCCACTTAATTCTTGATGATTTGGGTAGTACTCATCAAGGTGATTGATTTGATGAGACATCATTGTGGTATGATGTGTAGTTGATGAGAAATGGACCTTAACGCAAAATTTAACAAAAGTCACTCAAGTGTGAAATATAGGTCAAAGCCACTTAATACTCAATGATTTTGGTAGTACTCATCAAGGCAATTGATTTGATGAAACATCATTGTTGTATGATGTGTAGTTGTTGAGAAATGGATTTAAACGCAAAATTTAACAAAAGTCACTCAAGCGTAAAATGTAGGTCAAAGATACTTAATTGTCCTTGGTTTGGATAGCACCCATCAAGGTGATATATTTGATGCAACACCATAGTGATATCATGTTTAGTAGTTCAGAAATGGACTTAAACGCAAAATTTAACAAAAGTCACTCAAGCGTAAAATATAGGTCAAAGCCACTTAATTCTTGATGATTTGGGTAGTACTCATCAAGGTGATTAATTTGATGAGACATCATTGTGGTATGATGTGTAGTTGATGAAAAATGGACCTTAACACAAAATTTAACAAAAGTCACTCAAGCGTGAAATATAGGTCAAAGCCACTTAATACTCAATGATTTTGGTAGTACTCATCAAGGCAATTAATTTGATGAAACATCATTGTTGTATGATGTGTAGTTGTTGAGAAATGGATTTAAACACAAAATTTAACAAAAGTCACTCAAGCGTAAAATGTAGGTCATGGATCCCTAATTGTTGGTGAATCTGGTAGTACTAACCAAGGTGCATATACTGATGTATAATATTAAAATATTACAAGAGGTTATCAAAATATGGACCTAAATGCAAAACTTAACATTGGGACGTACAGACGTACGTACCTTACGACGTACGGACGGACGGACAAGGGTAAATCTATATGCCCCTTCCACTTCGTGGTGGGGCATAAAAAAAACCTATTTTTATGTATTATACTCCCTTTATATAACATCATCTTCACTAACACCATAATTTTCAATGGTTTCAAAAGTGACAATATAAAGAAGGTGCACTGTACACATCAAATAGTAATATGAAAGTGTTTTAAATAAAGCAAATCCCAAGAAATTGCTCCATGTTCAGTACTCTTCGGATGCTCCTTTGATCTGTAATCTCAATACCCGCATGCTTTTTTTTAGGTGAGGGCCATTCCAGAGGTAATTTGGTGACACTTTATAATTTGATTGGATGTTGGGCATATTGGAGACTGGCATTGTACAACCACAAAGAATACAAATGCATGCCTAGTCAGTCCTTTGAAAATGCTGTCTAATGTAATTGACATTAAATTTGACAACTAAAATTGACATTTTATTTCTGGATTTCATGCTAGTGTATATCTATTTCATGTTATTCATAGCTCTGTCCTTAGCTGAATTTTGGCTTTACTATTTAGATACTTTTGGTTATTTGTTCTCTATCAGCTTTAAAATGTTTTTTCGGTAAACAGACTTCCAAACGTTTTGACTGATCTGCACTGATGTGACATAAGTTGTAGAAATATGCATATGCAGAAAATAAATTAACAGTAACTTCAGTATTTTGTTATTTAACCTGTATAATTTTTAATTTCCATTTGTTGTCAGGAGAGAAAAGTTAAAACAAGACACTTTTTTGTACATGTAAGTACTGTCAACATGGAACAAGAGGCTCTCAAGAGCCTGTATCGCTCATCTGGGTCCTGCAGCACTATAATTCCCAATTGATGGTCCATCTTTGGTGGTCTATATACATAAAAATCAGAAACTTTTTATAAAATTTAATTAAAAATACAAAAAGACCAAAGTTGCATCATGAACAGTAAAATTTTGTTATGCTGTACACGTGTTTCAAGGAGTAACCTCTCATCAGCAGCATTAGAATCAAATAATATGGAAAGTAATAATCCAAAATACAGTCAAAAAAGAAGTACTCAATACCAAAAATACCGAAATAGGAAGCCAAATCCAGTACTAAGGACATCTACCGAGTGCCATACATGGAATAAAGCAAATAGTTTCCAAACATAAGGGGCCTATGTTAATCTACATTCCCTGCTGGCAGCTATTTAACATAAAACTTTGAAGAGGGTCACATAAGGACTATCATATCAAAATTCTACTGAAATTGTTCGAACAGTTTCAGAGGAGAAGATCTTTTTATGCATTGCCCACTGGGTCCAATGTTAAACTAAGTTTTGCTACTGGTGGCCATGTTGGAAGACGAATCAGCACCAAAGTAACAAGCTTGGGCAAAATCTAACAAGTTTCATTTATGCAATGTTTAAATTGAATCTATTCAATGGTTTTACATATCCTCTTAGGGTCCAATTCATTGCTGGCAGCCATGTTGGATGATGGATCAGCACTGAAGTAACAACACTTGGTCAGCTTCTCATAAGCAAAGTTTAGATTAAATCTATTCAGCAGTTCTCTAGAAGAAGATCTTTTGTTAAATTAAGTTCACTGCTGGTGACACTTGGTCAGCACCTGACAGGCATCATTCATGTCATTTTTTATTTAAATCCATTCAGCAGTTCTCTAGAAGATCTTTGTGTGCATTTCCCATAGGGTCCAATGCTGTCGGTCATGTAAGATGACAGATTGGCACCAAAGTAATAACACTTGGTCAGCAACTCAGAGACATCATTCTTGCGAAGTTTGTTTCAAATCCATTCAGTGGTTCTAAAGTAAAAGTTCTTTGTATGCATTTTCCCATAGGGTCCAACGTTAAAATTAAGATTCCCGCTGGTGGCCATGGATGATGGATCGGCACCAAAGTAACAACACTTGGTCAGCACCTCATAAACATCATTCATGCCAAGTTTGGTTAAAATCCATTCAGTGGTTCTCAAGAAGTTCTTTGTATGAATTTTCCCATTAGGTCAAATGGTAAACTAAGTTCCCAGCTGGCGGCCATCTTGGAAGCAGTCGGAAAACTTGAAAGTGGTCAATAAAATATAGTCCTTAACATGCTGAACATTTTTGTACTGTAAATTCATTTAATTTCGTGGGTATCAATTTTCGTGGGTAGAGAAAAAAAAGACATTTCCTGGTATACGTAAATTCATGGATTGCCGCTTGTTCAAAAAATTTTTTTTTAATTAAAATTAATAAAAATAAATATTCTAAAATTCATGGCTTTAGTATCAGTATTGATGTCAAAACACCAAAATTTAGAACTGTACCTGTAATCAAAATGTCACCTGTAATTAACAATTCATAGTAATGTGTAGGTATTATGTAATTAGGTAATCATCTGACATAACCCTACTCCACTCATTATTTTGAAATAAACACCTTTATAGATTGCAAAGTAAACATGTCCTTTTTAGTAGAACATAATTAAAATTATAAAAGTTTAATTAATAATATCTTATTAAAACTAAATTGAGATGGTTCTTGTCCAAACTTCTCAACTGAATCAACACTTTAGCGTAATTGAAAAACAAAACAGGAAGCCAGTTTCCGCTAATTTGTTGACTGGGAAACACTTGAAAATAAAGATTGGAACTTTTTTGCTGCTATTAAAGGTTCCAGAGAATATCTACCCCTTTTTGGATATAGCAGGTTGTGTGGGGGGTTAGTACAAGTGCAAGGTTTATAGCCTTCGTAGGTTAGGTCCTTCATAATGTTCATTCACTTGTGTTTGAAACTTGCACAAGAAAACAATATTTCGTTAAGTATTTGAATTAGTGGTTTTGGGACACCTAGGAAAACCATGAAAATTGGTACATAACAAATAAAAATGAATTCACAGTAATTTACATGTAAACTTGATCTCTATCTCAAAGCATTTTTGAAATATAGGATAAAAAGTAAACCAGAGGCTCCCTGGAGCCTATATCGCTCACCTGGCTTTCAGTTGCCACAATCAAGCTAACATTGTAAATTATACAGTTGAACTTCAGTCTCTCAAACTTTGGTAGAACAAACACCACCATTAACTTGGACTCTATTTTATGTTTGATCATGTTTTACTGTACTTCTTTGTTGGGCTTTTTTGACAAATTGTCTTGTTAAGGACCACTTTCGACACCAGTTTTGAAGTCGAGACATCATTTGGTAAATGGCAGTCAACAACAATTATATCTTCAAGTTACGACATCAATATCTATTTGGAAACCAAATTTCATTGAAATCGGACAATGTTGAATTTTCCCGCCTTTTTGGCGGTCATTTTGAAAATGGTGGTCAACGAAAAATTTTCAACACCGATTTTGAAGTCGCAACATCAATATCTATTTGGAAACCAAATTTAATTGAAATCGGAGAATGCAGAATTTTCCCGCCTTTTTTGGCAGCCATTTTGAAAATGGTGGTCAACCAATAATTTTGAACATCAGTTTTGAAGTCGCCACAGCATTGCAAACATTTTATCAATTGATACTTAACCATCTGCTATACTTTTGGAAATAAAAGATGAAAAATATGAAAATTTTGAAAATTCCGTGAAAAAAGGACAATAACTCCTACAAGGGTTTTGGATTATCTTCAAAATTTCAAGGTGGGTAGATCTTGACATGCTGAACATTTTTGCAATTTAAAGTTGACTTGTATCTCTTATAGTTTTTTCTGATAAAAAATTAATAAAGTTAAAATTTTGCAAATTTTACAGAAAAAGGGCAATAACTCCAAGATGGGTTTTCGAATTTTCTTAAAAATTGCAGGGCAGGTAGATCTTGCTATGCTGATCACTTTTGCCAATGTCAGATTTTTGATATCTGTAATGGTTTTTGAGTTATTTGCAAAAAACAGCAATTTACCCCTGTGTTCTATTTTTAGTAACAGCAGCCATGTTGTTTGGTCTTCGGACTAATCGAACACAATTTTTAAACTGCATACCCTGGTAATGCTTCAAGCCAAGTTTTGTTACAATTGGCTAAGCAGTTTCAGAGGAGAAGATTTTTGAAATTGTTGACAGACGATGGACGGACGACGGACGCAAAGTGATGGCAAAAGCTCACATGGCCTTTTAGGCCAGGTGAGCTAAAAATCAGGAAATATTCGACCAATAAAGGGCCACAACTCATATATAGGTATTTGGATTTTCTTCAAAATATCCATGTGGGTAGATCTTAACATGCTGAACATGTTTGCAATTTTAACTTAACCTCTATCTGTTATAGTTTTTTTAATAAAAAATAAAAAACATCCAAATTTTGAAAATTTTATGGAAAAAGGGAAATAACTCTTAGACCGGTCATCAGATATTCTTCAAAATTTCAGCATATGTAGATCTTCTCATGCTTATCATTTTTACCCCAACAGATTTTTGATATCTGTAACGCTTTTTGAGTTATTTGCCAAAAACTGTAATTTACCCCTATGTTCTATTTTTAGTAACGGCAGCCATGTTGTTTGAACTTAGACAAAAAAATAATAAATTTGAAACTAGATACCCTAGTGATGATTCAATTAAAGTTTGGTTCCATTTGACCCAGTGTTTCAGAGGAGAAGATTTTTGAAAGTGAGCTAACGACGGACGGAAGACAGACGCCAAGTGATGGCAATAGCTCACCCTGGCATAGCAAGGTGAGCTAAAAACTGATAAATTAGATGATTGTACCCACAGATATTGTAAGATATTTGTATACTGCATGATCCATAATAAGTTTCTAGGGTGCTTAAAATACCCGGAAATGCTAAAACCAAAATGAAAGTACATTATAGACTGTCTCAGAAACACATTGTCTTGACTAATCAGTTAAATTAGATATAGGATATTGAATATTGAAACATATTCTACCATCTTGAGTCTTGGGTTGGGAGTCCAATTACCTTCCGTTCTTCAAGGATAGAAATGTTGATTCAGAACCTCATACTCAGAAGAATGCAAAGAAAAATAAAGGGCTATGCCGAGCGCAGCATGATACGACCGCAGCATGTCGAACACTAAAACTTGAACGAGTGTAATTCAAAATGAATGAAGACACAGTAATGAGCTTGATACAGTAATTAAATGTACACACAATAAAGAACTATGATGAAAAATAAAAATTTCTAATATTTCGAAAAAAAAAAATGCAATTTTGGCCCCTTTCACCCCTTGTAGCTCGGAAAAGGTAAAAGCTACGCCAAATCCTTTGGCATACTACTGAAAGCTTATATCATGAAGAATCTTAAGAAATAAATCCCATCGCAATCCGATGAAAAATAAAGATTTCACATATTTTGAAAAATTGCAATTTTGACCCCTTTGACCCCTTGTAGCTCAGAAATGGTAAAAGCTACGCGAAATCCATTGACATATTACTGAAAGCTTATATCAAGAGGAATCCAAAGAAAAAAATCTTATCAAAATCCGATGAAAAATAAAGAATTCACATATTTAGAGAAATTGCAATTTTGGCCCCTTTGACCCCCTTGTAACTCTGAAATTGTAAGGGCTACACAAAATCTGTTCAATACAACTTAAAGCTTATATCCTGACAAATCAAAAGAAAAAAATCCCATTGAAATCCGATGAAAAATAAAAATTTTATGTAATCTGCATGTTTGCAATTTTTTTCCCGTTTGGCCCCTCATAACTTGGAAAGGAAACAAATTATCAAAATCTGATGGTGCACCACTTATTTATTTTTCATAAGGAATCCATTGCAAAAAACGGCATCAAAATTGGACTCAAAATAAAACATAGGTAATCAACGATTACAAAGTTCGCCTCGTTATGGCAAATGGACACAGAAACCCAATTTGGCCAAAGTGCTGATTTACCATCCCTAATGCATATATACAAAGGCTAGATGATCTTACCATGTACAGTAACTGAATTCGAACATAAACTTGAATGTAAGTCAATCATGCAGAAAATGTAGGTCAAAGTGACCTAATTTTGCTTGCATGCTGACCAGATGCATGCACATGCAAGGTTAGATGATCCTATCATGTACAGTTAGTGAGATATCAACGTAAACTTGAATGAAAGTCACTCATGCTGAAAATATAGGTCAAAGTGACATTATTTTGCCTGGATGCTGACCTACTGTCAAAGATGCATGCACATGCAAGGTTAGATGATCGTACCATGTACAGTGACTGAGATCTGAACTCGGACGTAAACTTGAATGTAAGTCACTCAAGCGGAAAATATAGGTCAAAGTGACCTTATTTTCAAGAAATGCTGACCTACCCCCAAAGATGCATGCACATGCAAGGATAGATGATCGTACCATGTACAGTGA
>MJUU01013538.1:47292-59948 GCA_002080025.1 Modiolus philippinarum | reverse complement strand
TGGTGGATGAACAGCTGTCACAGCAACACTAGCGCCATCTGTTGTCATGATTCAATCATACGCGTTTTTTCCGCCACGTTTATTTTAAGCACATTAAAACAAAAACACAAAGACAAAAGTTAAAAGATAAAATATAAAAGTTAAAGAATGATGCACAATGAATACTTACTTTGAACATTTCTCTTTCAAATTATAAAACATGAAATTTTTCAAAATTAACACGGTAGATATAATGTCGTAAAAGAAGAATTTAGAACTTAACGAACAAAGCATAGAAATGGGAACATTTAAAGAAAGAACATAAAATATAACAAATTGAGTTTTAGAAACAATAATATAAAATATAAAAACTGCAGAAGTCGGGATGAAATAGGAACATTTAAAGAAAGAATATAAAATATAATAAATTAATATCCTAGAATCTATAATATGAAATATAGAAAATGCAGAATTATGGATAAGGAAAGTGAAAACAATAAAAAGAGAAGATAAAATTTACAGCATAGAATTTCTCTGGTGGCGGAAATACCCCTCCATAGAGTTCGAGTTGTGTACCATGTGCACTGAAGACTAAAATATTTATGCGGTATATGATTAAAGCAAGTGTAGAGCCTAATAGATGTCTATCCAGTCCGCGCTTCACCTACCATGTATAGTAGCTGAGAAACTGACTTAATCCAAAAATTTCAACGTGGTCACTGGACCATGAAATTGGGGTCAAGAACAAAAGCCATATGGCAGACTGACATGTACTACGCAAGACCAAGCTACATACCAAATATCATTGACCTACTATATAAAGCAGAGATGGGCAACGATTACAGGCACCAGTAATCGATTAATAATCGATTATTTTAGGAATTTTGTGTAATCGATTATTAATCGATTACATGACTTGCTACTGTGAAATCGATTACAATCGATTACATTAGGCAATGTAATTATAATTACATTTCCATAACAATTATGTATTAACAAAAAATATTTTAAGACAACAATGTCAAGTAGTTATTTCTGTGCGAATTTTTCTCCATAAAAATTGAAGAACACTTTTTGAGTTTTTATTGGTTTATCCAATTTTGATACTTATATGATTATAGGTGAAAAATATGGAGGGCGTAAAAAAATGTCACATTTTTTGACTGTGGGATTGTCATATTTAATTTTGTATATCTTATGTTTGTTTGCTACAAGCAGTCCCATTTGTCATTTTAGGAAACAAAGTTACTAAAATTTAATGTCGATAAAGTGCATGATATCCAAAAGTTATATCGTTCAAATAATATTGTTTTTGTTTACTTGATATTCCTGCACTGTCAAGTTTTTCTACTGTATGTATTGACATGACACCACTGTAAAATCGGGCAGATTTTGCCCATCAATATTAGCCTCTCTACATAGAAGGGCTTGAAGCCCTTTAAATATCATTTTAAATACTCTTTTGTTTACCTAAAATGTTTTTATTTTTAATCAAATTTGATTAACAATGCAATTTTGATTGAATAATCAATCTGATCCACCTGATGTTTGACATCTCATTAAGGGTGATCATTTATAGCCCCAGGTGTAAAAACTAACAATTGGAGGTATATAATTTTGTGTTTTTTGTGAAATTGTTTAGACAAGGGATTATCTACATGTAATTAACATAGAGCCCAGACTTAGTGATACTTGTTATACAATAATTAAAAAAAAATGTCTTTAAGTGTTTCTTTAAGTGTTTCTGTAAATAAATTGTGTATTAAAAATTTATTATTTTATGTGGGCAATGATGTTTTTATATGCTTCAATTAAATATTCCATGTTCATTTTATTATGTTTTAGGTTTGAGCCCTCCAATTATGTAATTGCATCATGTATTTCGGTTTTCTCCAAATATTCTGTAAATTATAGTTTTTTTAACAGTTCAGAACTATATTTTATAAATTATTTGACATACTTGAATATATGTTGAAAGTTTAAGTTTTTATAGTAGTTAGATTAATTTGTTATCAAAATTTATCTTTTTCATAGAAAATACATAGAAAAATAGCTCATTTTAAAGAATTCATGCACATGTTTTATTCATATTTAATATGAATTGAAAATATTTGATCATAACAGAGACATATATGTCTCTTATCATAAGATATATGTTTCTTCTTATAATTTAGATCAATATAATGTTCTCCGTTCTGCCCACATATTTTTAGAAACTTGCCTGAAATTTAAAAGTAATCGAAAAATAATCGAAAAGTAATTATAATTACAACCACATTTTAGCCTGTAATAGATTATTTTCGATTACAAGTAATCAACATTCACATCAGTAATCGATTACCTTCGATTACTTGAAAAATTGTAATGAATTACAATCGATTACGATTACCGATTACGATTACCCCATTTCTGATGTATAGTATATGTATCTGAGAAATTGACCTAATCCAAATAGTATACTTTAACAGGGTCAATGGACCGTGAAATTGGGGTCTTGGACACATGACATGTGACGGTTGAACAGCACTTGATGTACACTTTCATACATTGTAGGGCCAAATATGATTTTATACATTAAAGGGTTGTCAAGATAAACTGTATTTAGTAAAAAGATAACGCCGTCGACATCGACATACTTTTGAGGTCTATGTCTCGGTTTCCACGACTTTCGTCGCGGACGAGACAAAAATGACATATGAAAAATTAAATAAAATTTTCCAATTCTGTATAGTGAGTTGGTTGGGGGGAGGGATGGTGGTACAGTACTTGTAGGGTAAAACATAACCATTTTATGGTGTATAGTGTATGGTGTAATGGTGTATGGTTCAATGGTGCATGGTGTATTGTGTAATGGCTCATTGTGTATGGAGTAATGGTGTATGGTGTTGCAACGTGAACCATACACAATACACTATGAACCATACACCATACACTATGAACCATGCACCATACACTATGAACTTTACACCATAACCCATACTCCGTACTCGGCAACACCATAGACGATCGAGAGACGTGATGTGAACGGGACAATGAACTGTATGGCGCCTCGGGACTGGCGCAATCGAAGTTAATATAAAATACATTTTTTAAAAAATATGCTACCTTATACAGTACCGGGAATATTCAACCTGGCAATTTGACTGCAAAAGGATCACTAAAGGATCATAAAAGGATCATCGATCGCAATCCAGGAATGCGATCAATGACCGCATGATCACAAGGTTTCCGATCATTGATCGTGGGTGTTGTGATCCTTGATCGCAGGTGTTGTGATCTTTGATTGCAGGGATTGTGATCATTGATCGCAATAATTGTGATCAATGATCGCATGAGATACAATTAAAGGATCACAGGCGTTGCGATCAGGGATCACAGCCGTTCCGATCGAGGATCACAAACCTTCAAGGATCACAATCCCTGCGATCAAGGATCACAAAGATCGCAAGAGTTGTACTATCAATGATTGTTTATTAAAAATAGAATTTTTTATTAACGAAATGAAAAATATAATATCGTCTTTTCTTATATTCATTATTTATGACAACTTATCGTTTAATTTACATGTATTATTCATTACACAGTAAAACGTTTTGTTGAACAAAAATCGAGTATTGTTCTTCTTTATTGTTGCTTTTATTAATTCATTATTTTTTCATTTTTGTTTACCTTTTCATATTATTTTTTTTAATATTTATTTATTTATTTTTGTTATTTTTTTACTATTATTATTTCTAGATATAAAGCCTTTTACATCTTAATATTATTTTCCATTTAAAAAGTACTTTGTATATACTGTACATATGCCCAGAATAATCTATAATGAAAATTTTCTACATTTATATATTACTGTAAACATGGTTATTTTCGCGGGGGGTTAATTTCGCGAAGTGCCATACCCGAACCTTTCGCGTGAATGTTATGTTCGCGGATCTTTCAAATTTGTTTGTAAAACGTTTGTTATTAAAAGTATTCGCGTGGGGGTTATATTCGCTTAAAATTCCAAAACGCGGAAAAAGCGAAAATTACCCCCATGCGAAAATTCCCATGTTTACAGTATGTACTTTACAGTGCCAGGTTACTGATATTTTAGATAAGTTTATCTTTTATTTATATGCAATTTATTCCTGTTTTGCGAGAAGTTTATTTGCCAGTATACAATGAAGAAGAATGAGATGGAAAAATTCATATTTTTTAAATTTAGTATTTGTAAAGTATGAATATCTATTTGCAGACTAAAGCAAAAGAAAATGTACTCGCGTGGGGGTTATATTCGCGTAAAATTCCCAAACGCGAAATAAGCGAAAATTACCCCCACGCGAAAATTTCCTCGTTTACAGTATATAATATAAATATGACCTAAGATTGCTTATTTTCAGTGTTATCGCAACGACTTAGCTTACAACTGGCTAAAATATACAATAATTGCCATTTTCGCCATGTCTTTGGACTTTGGTTTTTGTGATCATCAATTCACTTGTTCCTTCGGTATTCAACTGCCGTTGTTTTATAAAACAGTCACATCTAATCTTTCAAAAGGGACTCTTTAAATAAGAGTTCTCATGTGGTTGAATGCAGATATGTATACCACTGACTAGTAAAATGAGCTTGCAAGAGTTGATCACTAGTCTCTAATAAGATAAGAGTTTTTCCAGGAAAGATTTTTTTAAAAGTATACAAGAGATCTTCATGCTCTAGAAGCTTACAGTGTATATTCACCCCGTAGGAAGCTGTACAATGGGAGATGAGGGGAATGAGCATTTGAACGGAGGGTAGAGAGCTCAGGTAAGACGTTAAGCGTGCAGACGATATGACCTTTTCGCATATAACTATGTAATTGACAATTTTTGAACAAACTATTTTATATATTTTATACGCCTATAATTAGAAGAAAGCATTTTTCAAAGAGTTCTTTCAACTAATAAATAATTGCAATTTTCTTTTTTGAACCAAAATTTGGAGGGTAGGGAGCCCCGTTCAATTGGTAGTGAGCCAGTATTTCATATATTGAACGGAGGGTAGTGAATGTATTGAACAGAGGATCGCGAGCTCGCAATACTGAATGAAAATCCATGAGCAATATTACTGACGATACAGTCATTTAAAGACTGAATATTTATGAAGGAGGGGGTCCCTTAGGGGTCTTCCTGTCATGAAATCACGCATCTAAAGAAGTATGGCCATTTGGACGTAAATATTGTTCCTACATTAGGCCATTTTCAAAAAATGCTAAAATTTTGTAGAAAATTTAGAAAGATTGCCTTTTGTTACTAGTCTTGTTCCTCGAGATAGAATTAGTATGTGCCACTCCTGTATATTTGCTGACATATTAGCAGTCGAACATGGCTGTAAACAGGCTTTTGTGTCAATTTAAGCTATTTTACTGTGTTCCGGAAGATGAAACTACTGGAAGTCCAGCGAGAACCGAAACTTATTTTTGTTGCGAGTGTATAAGCATTTGCCCTTCCGAATGACAGTTAGATTAGTTTGGTTCTTGGCGTTCTATGCAACGAATTTTAACAATAACCAACAAAATTGCGAAAATCTGTCAAAATTGCATTCAATTGGCAATTTCAACGACCGAATCTTTTATGTAAGCGTATGAATATGCATTTGATTATTTTGTTATAATAGTGTATATCATAGATGACATGTTAAAAAGTATTTGAGAAGATCTAATGCATTCGTAAAATCGGTATATCGATATGGTGTAGGAAATAATTTCAAGGAAAAGTTGCCATACCCCTTTATAAATTCACGTGTTGCTTGTTGGTTTCTTATTGCTTTGAAATCACGTATCATGACTATTATTAGAGGTATAGTTCGCGAATCAAGCTTAAAAAAAACAAAACAAAACAAACAAAAAAAAAACAAAAAAAAAAAAAACGAGAGGCTCTCAAGAGCCTGTCTCGCTCATCTGGACTCTGGCTTACATTGACAGTCTTTGTTAACTGATCTAAATTAAATCTTACTTCTATTTTGCCAAGTGGTCTCAGCAGACAAGACCTTTGAAAATGTTTCAGTATGGTTCAAGTGTGGTTCTTTTTTCTGCAGGGAACAATTAAGGACTTGTGACCAAGCTTGCTTCCAATTGGCTAAGCCGTAACAGTGAAAAAGATCTTTGAATGTGTTTTCCCATATAGTCAAATGTTTCCTCTGAAGCACCGTTTTTGTAGGGGACCACCTAAGGACTATTGTGACCAAGTTTGGTTCCAACTAGCTCAGCAATTTCAGAGGAGAAGGTCTTTAAATGTGTTTTCCGTTAGGATCCAATGTTTAAACGATGTTTCCCGCTGGCGGCCATCTTGGATATCGCATGGACCTGAAAAACACCTTTTTTGTGGGGGACAACCCAAGGCCTATTATGGCCAAGTTTGGTTCCTATTGGCTCAGCAGTTTCAGAGGAGAAGATCTTTAAATGTGTTTTCTCATAGGGTTCATTGTTAAAACAATGTTTCCCGTTGCTGGAAATCTTGGATATCGCGCAGACCTGAAAACACCTTTTTGTAAGGGACCACCCAAGGACTACTGTAGCCAAGTTTGGTTCAAATTATCCCAGGAGTTTCAGAGGAGAAGATCTTTGAATGAAAAGCTTACGCCAAAAGGAAAACGGACAGACGGACGACGGACACAAAGTGATAGCAAAAGCTCACCCTGGCATTAGTCAGGTGAGCTAAACACCTGGTCACGGATCATACGTAAACCCCTAAGTGTCGCATGAGCGATATCAACACATTATTAATTGAAAAGATATGCAATTCATTTAGAATTGGATCATCACTATAGTTCCTGGCATAAAATACTTATCTATGAACGCATTGCCTTTTTCATATAAGCACGGTAATCATCCCGAGGCGTCAGCTGAGGGGTGATTACTGTGCATATATGGAAAAGGCCATGTTCTTATCTGTTTAATATAAACTTTCAATTAGGAGTAATCGTCATATCTGTGCTGATATGGCCAATATCACAGGGCTGATATGGCTATTTCAGAACGAAGCAGGCTAATATGGCTATATCAGACTAGGTATGTTGGTCGACTGTTAATTATGGCTATTTTATATATGCAGAACATAGCATATCTGTGCTAATTATTTAACGAATTGATGTAAAAGTCTGATATATAAATTACCTGATGAACGATTATAGTCTTCACATGGGATAACTGTAGTCATCAAGACAGCAAGAAATGACCAAGCTGTATAGGTGAGGTTATTTTCGCTGTAGTAGTAAATATACTATGCGAAGAACATTTTATATCGACAGTGATCAGTTTATCTACAACCATTATGTTGATGTCATGAACAAACTACATTACTTGAAAACCTATCTCGATGTACTAACAAATGAACAAATAAGTGCATATTGAATTGACACATGCACTTCCTAGCAATGAAGGAGGCAAAGCAGAATGCAACTGAATTGACAAAAACGAACATTAAAACTACCACAATTCCCATATCGCATTTGACAAGGATTCAAATCGACCCTTTTCGTGTCTCTTTAGAATAATGAACAAGTAGGTATGGTACAAATAACTTGTTTATTTGTTTTATTCCATACTTTCTATTTGTTTCAGGATTCGTTTCCCCATGTGTCTAAATCAAGCGCACAGACGGTCGTATTCATGAAATGGTCTCATTTCGGATAGCTAACATTATTCATATGACCCATTTACGGGTCGTTAATATTTGTGACTTAAGACTACCTTTTATCCCTCACTTAACTGTTTAAAACATTTGACTCAAAAATTTTAAAACCACAGCAGTGTCTTTCATTTTTATTTTGCTCTCCATTTTTAATTTTTCAGTAAGTGTTCAAGACTTATAATTGCCAGGTAACCAAAAGTGAGCTTTTAATAAATTTTCACCTCGTTGAATATATATTGCACTCGTAAGGGCTTGTAATATTAAATTCTACTATGAATAATATCCCTCAATATTCATGCAATAAGAAAAAATAAAAAAAAAATAAAAAAAAGAATGCAATGAGGTAAATGTCAAGGAGACAACAACCCATCTCGAGGTTTAAAACGACCTAAAACGAAGCATCTAGGGATCACCGGAAGTCTTTAACACACTGGGGAATCTCACACCATATCTACAAGTCTATAAATGTCCCCCCCAAATAAAAAAGTGAATAAATCAATGTTAACAAACCGCATCCAATAACCCGAATATCTAGAAACTAAAGTTGTTTTGTACATGTGTCTAAAAAAAGTTAAGCATACTATATACCGAGAAAAAATGAATTAAATATTTATATTGGTTTAGCTTTGGATTTGCCTTTTGCTGAGATTTGATTTCATACTCGAAGATAAAATTCGTGAGCAATGTACCATATCATCGTTTCCTTGGCCCGTATGCTATATGTTGTCATTTGACTCGCTACCCTCCGTTCATATGCCTCACTACCTTTTGAACGGAGCTCGCTACCCTCCAGTTTTCTATTCAAATAAACTTTCATTATTTGTGGTGATATTTCAAAATACAATTTTATAAAGAGGAAATATATTATTATTTATGCATTTTTAAAACCATATGTCCCCTTAAACATAGCCTTTTAACGAATGTAAACTATATTTCCGAAAAATATTCCATCTTTGTCTGCAATGTTTTGATTTACCTGAGATCTCTATCCTCCGTTCAAAAGCTCATCCCCTCATCTTCCATTGTACAGCTTCCTACGGGGTGATATTGTATGCACACATTTATCATTGATTATGAGTGATCGTTTGTTCAATCCGTTTAGCGCTGTGTGTTAACTTTCTCATGTCAATTAAAATCTACGTGACGCATATTTCGGAACTCTAGTTGACTACGAATTAATTTACATTTTGTTTGTATTATTATTGTTAAGTCTCCCAAATGAAGTTGGGAGACTTATTGTTTTTGTTTCGTTTCTTATTAAGTCTCCCAAACGAAGTTTGGGGAGACATTGTTTTTACAAATTCTTATTAAGTCGCCCAAACAAAGTTTGGGGACTTCTTGTTTTTGCACCGTTTCTTATTAAGTCGCCCAAACGAAGTTTGGCGACTTATTGTTTTTGCTCCGTTTCTTATTATTTTTATTATTATTATTATTATTATTATTATGTCGCCCCAGACGTAGTCGGGGCGACATATTGTTATTGTTATGTTTCTTCTTTTTCTTTGTTATTATTACTGTTCTTCCAATAATTTTGTCCGGACTAATATGAGGAAACGGTTTGATGTAATGAGATGAAACTTGGCATGTAGTTAGATCACTATAACGAGAAGTGCAGATTACCAAAAAAATTTTCAAAATGGCCGCCATTTCCAAGATGGCCGCCAAAATACGTCAAAATTTCAACTTTGTCCGATTTCAACGAAATTTGATTTCTAGGTAGATTTTGACGCTGCGAACAAGATGGAATCATCGAATTGGCTGCCAGGGGCGACATCAGCTATTGCTTGCAATTGCAAATCTAGTTATTATTATTATTATTATTATTATTATTCCTCTTTTTCTTCCGCCATGAACTTGTCCCACCTGGTTCTCAAAGACCATTGGTCCAATCTTAACCAAACTTCACAGGAAGATGGAACCCCATCCCAAGATGTGCATTCCAGTCTTGGAATTTTCAAAATGGCCGCCGTTGCCATGGAAACTGAAAAAAGGCGGGAAAATCAAAAGTGCTCCAATTTGGATGAAATTTCACACAGAGGCTGCCATTCGTGTGACAAATTGAAATTCTAGGTCCATGGGAGGTTTGGGCGACTTTTGTGTTTCGCTTTGCGAACACAGTTATTACTTGTTATTATTATTATTATTCCGCCTCAAAAATCATCTTGTCCAACCAAATTCTCAGAGATCGCTTGCCCAATCATAATCAAACTTCGCAGGTAGATAGATCACCACCCAGAGATGTGCACTTAGGTGTTGAAATTTTCCAAATGACCACCATCATTGGTCACTTTGAACTTTGACCCCAAATTTTATTTTTGGATTAAACTCGGAAACTGTAACAGATAGCTAATACAATGTAATGACAAAAATGTTAGTTAGGTCATGACCGACATTTGTTACATTTGGACCGAAACTCTATGGTCAACCGTTCAGGAGTAATGCCCCTTGAAAATTTCATCATATCTTTCAAGTAGGTTTTTCTCGAAAACGGTAAGAGATAGAAACCTGAAACCTTTTCCATACATCTTAGGTGATATGTGTTACATTTAAAAATGCCAAGGTCAAAGGTCATTGGTCACTTTGAACTTTGACCCTTGATGTTGTCATTGTTAAGATTGTCTTGTTAAGATCTACATTTGTTACATTGGTCCAAAATTATTGGACCAACCGTTTTGGGCCTATGGACCAAAACCCGATTTTGATGTCTGATTTCGGGTTTTTTGCTTATAGCTCAAATACCATTGAAGATACAAAGAGACATTCAATACAAAAAATGTTAAGGAAGATGTGACCTTCAAAAGGAGGTCAAGGTCAAACTTCAAGGTCATGGCCAAAACTTTTATTTTACATAAAAGTATCAATAAATGTACATATTAAGCTTAAATTGTTGATCATTGATGAGAATATTATGACGCAACTTCCGGGAAAGAGCTAGAAATTGTTTTTGAACAATTGACATAACGGTTTTCTCAAAAATGGGTGGTCAAAATTCAATGAAACTGATATGTATTTCTATATAATTTAAACTTTTGATATAATTACACACCATAGAGGCCTTACTTCATAATATGAAAATAGGAATGATTTTTCTGATGCAATCAAAAAGTGTGTATAGGTTAATCATAACTACCAATATCAATGATGGACAGAATCACGTTGAGTTTTAAATCCATAATTCTTAAATCGAGGACTCTTTGTTCTTTCAAAGAACATTAAAGAATTAATTCTGATTGGGCGACTTCTGTGTTTGCTTGCAAACACATTATCACTCGTTTTTATTTTACTTGTTCTTCTTGTCTTTCCGCCTCAAAATTTGTCCGACCATTTTCTCGGAAACTAATGGTCCGATCTTCACCAAACTTTACAGGAAGGTGGATCCCTATCCTGCAAGGTGCAAACAGGTCTTGAAATTTTCAAAATGGCACTGGTTTCCATGGAAACGGAAAAAAAAGGCGGGAAAATGAAAGTGCTCAGAATTGGATGAAACTTTACAGGAAAGTTACTTAGGACATGGGGAATAGGTTTCTGGTCTCCAAGACTTTAACTTGGCACCGGTTGCCATGGAAATTTCAAAAAAGGCGGGAAAATGAAAGTACTCCGAATTGGATGAAACTTTACAGAAAGGTTGTTTTGGACATGGGGAATAGGGTTCCGTTTCTCCAAGACTTCAAAATGGCACTGGTTGCCATGGAAACAGAAAAAAGGCGGGAAAATTGAAAGTGCTCAGAATTGAATGAAACTCAACAGACAAAATGGCTATGATGTGTGAAAGTTATTTTCAGCCCGAATTTCTGATTTGGGAGTTCGTTTGGGAGACTTTTGTATCAGCATCCTGATACAGTTATAAATTTTTATTATTCCGATTTCTTTCTTTCTTCTCGTCTCCATGAACTTGTCCGAACCAGATCTCAGAGACCATTACACCTAGAACTTCGAAACTTTGTAGGATGTTGGCCCCATGTATCTAGTTGTGCATTAAACAAAAATTTTTCCAAAGAGGGTTAATTAAGGGTACATTTGGGGGCTCAAAAGGGGTGGGGTCGCCAATGTTAACCCTATGGGAAAATGAAATTTTGGATATTTTTCAACTTATTTCTCACATTATCTCAAAAACTTTTAATACTAGCTACATAAAACTTCATAGGAAAGATGTTTGTAACATGTTTGTAACGTAAGAAAATTTTCTACAACTTTGGAAATTTCAAAATAATTTCGGTTGTCATGGAAACCAAACGAAATAATGGAAATTTTGAGAAAATAGTAGTTTTTGCTAATGATCATATTTCGATTACAGCAATACATATCACATATGTTATAAGCAGAACCCCTGCCCTATTTTATTTTTGGAAGGAGGTCTGAAATTGGGTTAAATGGACCAGAGAGCATTTGGTTGCAATGGAAACAAAACCAAAAACTATTTTTAGCTCACCTGGCTAAAGCCAGGGTGAGCTTTTGCCATCACTTGGCGTCCGTCGTCCGTCGTCCGTCCGTCCGTCCGTCCGTCCGTCGTAAACTTTTCTTCAAAAATCTTCTCCTCTGAAACTACTGGGCCAAATGAAACCAAACTTGGCCTGGATCATCACCAGGGTATGTAGTTTAAAAAATGTGTTCGGTTAGTCCGAGGACCAAACAACATGGCCGCTGTTACTAAAAATAGAACGTAGGGGTAGATTGCTGTTTTTGGCAAATAACTCAAAAACCGTAGCAGATATCAAAAATCTGACAGGGTAAAAATGATCAGAATGACAAGATCTACCCGCCGTGCAATTTTGAAGAAAATCCGATGACCCATGTTGGAGTTATTGCCCCTTTTCCGTAAAATTTTCAAAATTTTAATATTTTTAATTTTTTATTAGGAAAACTATAACAGATAGAAGCCAACTTGAAATTGCAAAAATGTTCAGCATACCATGATCTATCCCTCTGAAAATTTTGAAGCAAATCTGAATACCCATGTTGAAGTTATTGCCCTTTATTGTCAAATTTTTGCTCTTTTATACATTGTTCGTCTACAATTTCAAAAATCTT
>MJUU01013538.1:0-37010 GCA_002080025.1 Modiolus philippinarum | reverse complement strand
AAAAAAAAAAAAAAAAGAAAAAAAAAAGAAACATGTAGCGACAAAAAGCGCTTATCTTTTTATTATTTTAAACTAAAACCGAAGATGTGAATATAAAACCGCAAAAATATTTTTTTAGTTTGTATTTTAACGTAAATATGAATTTTCTGCCGAAAGCCGATGGACAAATTAAATTAATATGTTCGTGAAGATCGCGATTGTTCGTGACACATATTTTTCAATAAATTTTGCAAAAAAACTTGACAAACGTAATATTTTTTTCAAAAATTTTACAATCCCGAAAAATTGCGAGAAAATAGTATGATATCACATATTTATGTCCTAATACTCATAGTACGCAAACGGATATTTTCCCTTTGGCATAATGTTTCTTAAAACATGCAAGAAATTTATATACTAACAATCACTCATAAAATTTAGTATGATTTGCTGTAAATGTCAACTAAAACTCAAATTTGGCACGCATTTGTCTAAACCATGCAACAGTTGGTGTATGCATAGTATATGCCATTTTGTCACAATGCTATCTAGCTGCTGTGACTCTAATTTGGTACAAATTTCCTGAAAAGATGCGACAATAAGGCTATCAATAGTATAGTACATGGTGTAAATCCCATCTAATACTCAAATTTAGTACAAATTTAATGAAAATATGCAACAATATGGATAGAGATGGCATGCCATATAGTGCAAATGCCATCTAATACTCAGATTTGGTACAAATTTACTGAAAAGATTCAACAATATAGATATCAAAAGTATGCAATATGGTGTAAATGCTATCTAGTACTCAACTTTGGTGCAAATCTACTGAACATATGCAACATATCGATAGTATGCCATATGATGTAAATGCCATCTAGTACTCAAATTTGGTACAAATACACTGAAAACATGCAACAAAAGGGATATCGATAGTATGGGATATGGTGTAAATGCCATCTAGTACTCAAATTTGGTACAAATAGATAGTATGCAATATGGTCTAAATGCCATCTAGTACTAAAATTTTGTACAAATATACTGAAAACATGCAACAATATGGATATCGATTGTATGCGATATGGTGTAAATGCCATCTAGTACTCAAATTTGGTACAAATTTACTGAAAATATGCAACAATTCGGATATCGATAACATGCGATATGATGTACATGCCATCTAGTACTCAAATTTGGTACAAAGTTACTGAAAATATGCATCAATAAGGATATAGATAGTATGCGATATGCGGTAAATGCCATCTAGTACTCAAATTTGGTAAAAATGTACTGAAAACATGCAACAATAGGGAAATTTATAGTATGCGATATTGTGTTAATGTCATCTTATACTCAAATTTGGTACAAATTTACTGAAAATATGCAACAATAGGGATATCGGTAGTATGCGATATTGTGTAAATGCTATCTAGTACTCAAATTTGGTACAAATATACTGAAAACATCCAACAATAGGGATATTGATAGTATGGGATATTATGTAAATGCCATCTAATTCTCAAATTTGGCATAAATTTACTGAAAACATGCAACAATAGGGATATAGATTGTATGCAATATGGTGTAAATGATATCTAGTATTCAAATTTGATGCAAATATACTGAAAATATGCAACAATAGGGATATTGATATTATGCAATATGATGTAAATGCCATCTAGTACTCAAATTTTGTACAAATAAACTGAAAACATGCAACAATAGGGATATCGATAGTATGCAATATGGTGTAAATGCCATCTAGTACTCAAATTTGGTACAAATTTACTAAAACATGCAAAAATAGGGATATTGATAGTACTGTGGAAGTATTTTTATTCGTGGACATCAATTTTCGTGGTTTTCATAAATTTCACTATTTCGTGGGTACTGAAATTCGTGGTTTCGAATTCTATGCATTTAAAGTCTATGATAGAAATGCATTTCGTTGGGAACTTAATTTCGTGGTTTAAGCGAACCACGAAATCAACGAAAATTGGAACCCCACGAACAATTGTACTTTCACAGTATGTGATATGGTGTAAATGCCAGCTAGTACTCAAATTTGGTGCAAATTCAGTACAAATATACTGAAAACATGCAACAATAGGGATATCGATTGTATGCGATATGGTATAAATGCCATCTAGTACTCAAATTTGGTACAAATTTACTGAAAATATGCAACAATACGGATATCGATAACATGCGATATGATGTACATGCCATCTAGTACTCATATTTGGTACAAAGTTACTGAAAATATGCATCAATAAGGATATACAATGTAGATAGTATGCGATATGAGGTAGATGCAATCTAGTACTCAAATTTGGTAAAAATATACTGAAAACATGCAACAATGGGGAAATTTATAGTATGCGATATTGTGTTAATGTCATCTAATACTCAAATTTGGTAAAAATTTACTAAAAATATGTAACAATAGGGATATCGGTAGTATGCGATATGGTGTAAATGCTATCTAGTACTCAAATTTGGTAAAAATATACTGAAAACATGCAACAATAGGGATATTGAGAATATGGGATATTATGTAAATGCCATCTTATTCTCAAATTTGGCATAAATTTACTGAAAACATGCAACAATAGGGATATAGATTATATGCAATATGGTGTAAATGATATCTAGTATTCAAATTTGATGCAAATATACTGAAAATATGCAACAATAGGGATATTGATATTATGCAATATGATGTAAATGTCATCTAGTACTCAAATTTTGTACAAATAAACTGAAAACATGCAACAATAGGGATATCGATAGTATGCAATATGGTGTAAATGCCATCTAGTACTCAAATTTGGTACAAATTTACTGAAAACATGCAAAAATAGGGATATTGATAGTATGTGATATGGTGTAAATGCCAGCTAGAACTCAAATTTGGTACAAATTCACTGAAAATATGCAACAATAGGGATATCGATAGTATGTGATATGATGTAAATGTCATCTAGTACTCAAATTTTGTGCAAATATACTGAAAACATATGCAACAATAGGGATATCGATAACATGCGATATGATGTATATGCCATCTAATTCTCAAATTTGGCATAAATTTACTGAAAACATGCAACAATAGGGATATCGATAACATACGATATGATGTACATGGCATTTAGTACTCAAATTTGGTACAAATTTACTGAAAATATGCAACAATAGGGATATCGATAGTATGCGATATGAGGAAAATGCCATCTAGTACTCAAATTTGGTGCAAATATACTGAAAACATGCAACAAAAGGGAAATCTATAGTATGCAATATGGTGTAAATGCCATCTTATACTCAGACTTGATACCAATTTACTGAAAATATGCAACAAAGGGATATCGGTAGTATGCGATATGATGTAAATGATATCTAGTACTCAAATCTGGTACAAATATACTGAAAGTATGCAACAATAGGGATATCGATGCTATGCGATATGATGTACATGCCATATAGTCACGTGCAAATAGAACTCAAATTTGGTACAAATTTACTGAAAATATGCAACAATAGGAATATCGATATTATATGATATGGTGTAAAGTCAAATTTGGCAGAAATTTACTGAAAATATGCAACAATAGGGATATGGATATTATACGATATGATGTAAATGTCATCTAGTGTTCAAATTTAGTATAAATTTACTGAAAATATGACAGAGTTCACATATCAGTATTATGCGATATGCCATCTGGTACTCAAATTGAAACAAATTTACTGAAAATATGCAACAATAGGGATATCGATATTATACGATATCGTGTAAGTACCATTTAGTACACAAATTTTGTACAAATTTACTGAAAATTTGCTACAATAGGGACATCTATAGTATGCGAAATGGTGTTAATGCCACCTACTAATCAAATTCTCTATTTATATGATTAATGAGGGTTTTAAAGGATTGGGTCATTGTACGGTGCATAAAAAATAGAAATAGGTTCTACCATACACCTCTAGTTGAAGACCCTCAGGCGACATCAAGATGAAGACAGGAATAAAAGCCCTGTCCTTGATAAACCGGAGTTTTCTATGTATCGTGTGCGTTTTTGTCACATGTACATTCACTCCATATCCTTTCATTTTTCCTATCTGTTTGAAATATCGGAATTCTCGTGTACAATGTACAGTGCACGTGAAATAAGATCGTGATTGGTGTACGAAAAAAATGTTATGGACATGATAACCCCGAATGTACGCTCGATAATCGAAAGATATAGAAGAATACTTAATAAATAAGATGAGGGAAAAAATGACAATTTAAAAGCGAGAAAAAGCAACACGTGAAATAAAATACGGCAAACGAAAATCTGTACCACCCTTTTTTAGCTCACCTGACCCGAAGGGTCAGTGTGAGCTTTTGCCATCACTTGGCGTCCGTCGTCCGTCGTCCGTCGTCCGTCGTCCGTCTGTCCGTCGTCTGTTAACTTTTACATAATCATCTTCTCCTCTGAAACCACTGAAGCAAATTCAACCAAACTTTACAGGAATGATGTACTAAAGGTCCTTTACAAAGATTGCTCATTTCATTCCGATCCGATAAAAAACATGGCCGCCAGCGCGGAACTTAGGTTTAACATTGAACCCTATGGGAAAATTCACATTTTCTTCTTCTGTTCTGAAACCACTGAAGCAAATGCAACCAAACTTTACAGGAATGATGTACTAAAGGTCCTTAACAAAGATTGCTCATTTCGTTCTGATCCGATAAAAAACATGGCCGCCAGCACGGAACATAGTTTAACATTGGCCCTATGGGAAATTCACATTTTCATCTTCTCCTCTGAAAACCAGACTTTACAAGAATGATGAACTGAAGGTCCTTAACAAAGATTGCTCATTTTGTTCGGATCCAATTAAAAACATGGCTGCCAGCACAGAACATAGTTTATTTTCTCTCTATGGGAAATTCACATAAAAAAACGAGGCCACCATGCATAACATCGAAAACCCTGCTTCAGCATTTTGTCAGGTGAGCGATTCAGGCTCAGTGTCTGAGCCTCTAGTTATAAAATATTTCCCCCTAAAGTCTGTACCTCCTGATAGGAGGCTTTAAGCTTTAAAAACAATGAATTGAAGAAAAAAAATGGAATGCAATTTTCTTTAAAGCCTCCGATCAGGATTAGACTGTACGCTTTCAAATGTATGCAGCAAATATTAAAGAAAAAGAATATTGAAGTGTTAAATGGTGAATCGTCAACACAGGAAATGGGGGGGGGGGGGCTATATAGAGTAGTGCTTGGTCATGACTGTCATTACAAAATTTGGTCAAATTCCTCAGTGGAAAGATTATCTCGATAATATCACATACTGAAACTCTAACTCAATTGGTCGTTGACTTTAGACGCAAATAATTTATTTTTCAGATAGAATTTACGTACGCCCCTGGTAGCTACCTGATTCCTGAACCTCCGCTAATATCATTCCGTCGTACCAAAAATCTGAAGGATATTCTCGTTACAGCTAAACTACCATCACCTGAAAATGGACAATTTAAAACATGTTCCGTCTAACGTTGTCTTCTGTGCAAATTTAGTTCTTCTACAAAAATCTTATAGAGCACGACAACCGGTGACACAAAATATTTAGCAATTTATCCTGCAAGTCAGATAATGTCATCTATCTCATCACTTGCTCTGTTTTCCAACAACAGTATGTCGTTGAATCGAAAAATACCCTCAACCTTCGTATCAACCTGCACCTCGACCACATTCGGAAAAAGGAAAGATCACAGGTCACTGCATTACATTTCAATTCTTTCGGTCATGACTGTAAACATATGCGAGTAGTACCAATTGACCAATTGACCAAATTCGATCGTGGACAGATACACACGGGCAGGCTAAAGAAAAGTTCTGGATAGAAAAGCTGAAATCCAGTTTGAATATTAAAATTTGAAAAATGAATATTGTTTTGCTTAATTTCCTGCATCTACCCATTTTGTTGTACTAGTAACTGATAAATGTGTTCTCGTCATGTCATGGCTGAAGGTTTGCTAACTGGGCGTTAAACACAACTTTGTAAGAATACTGTTTATAGAATCGGTGTACGGATACTGACAAAATTCTTTTTCCCTTCTCATGTTACACCTGTAAACAACAGCATTCAACATGTAGCTCTCGATACTTTGTATAAACATTTGTAGTTTAGTCTTTGTTAATAGGTTAAGTTTGATTGTTTACTGTTACAGTACAGGGAAAATTCAAGATTGCCGTTTTTGTGATCCCGTAGTGATCATTTTGCAATCAATTATTGTTCTACTGGCGATTAATGATCATACGGGTATATGCGATCAATGATCACAAGACAATCCTAGAAGTTATGATCAGTGATCACAACTTGTAGTGCGATCCTTGATTGCACAGCGTCATTGATCACAACAGTGCGATCGTTGTGATCCTTGATCGCAAGATTTTGATCCTTGATCGCAAAGTCGTATGATCCTAGATCGCAAAGCTGTCATCCTTGACCTCAAACTTGTGATCATTGATCGCCAAGTACATAATTATAACAAGCACATTTAATTTGTATTAGCTGGAAGTTTGAAAAACCGGAAAGTCTTGAAATGCGGGCTTTTTCCTTCATATCTTTTGAATGCATTAACATATAGAGAAATTATTCACAAATATTTTAAAAGCTAATAGAAGATATATAAGATGTTACATTACTTTATGAAATTAATATAAAAGACATCATGATTGCCGGAAGAAAAAATGTGAAATTAGGACTTTAAACTTTAATTTTCGAAATCTTTAGGACTGAATAAAAAAATTGTTAGTGATTATTTACAAATAAAATGGCTTAAAATGATTATTTTTGTTTTACAAGAGGTAGAAAAAGTGGCCGGGAAAGACTGCTATTGTTCTCTGACAACTTTGAAATATATAGCTTTGAGTGTGTATTGAATAAAGATCAGGTTAGCCGATCAATTTGTTTTTATTGATATCAAAAGATAATTCATTAATACATAAAAACCAATAAGCTGCAATTGTTTTTTACTTACGTAAAAGGTCAAAACCGTGACCTGAAAGATATCTTGTATGTTGGAATTAGGCAGTTACAAAACATATATACTAGATTTTCAACTTTCATTATGTATTGCATGAGCATATAGGATAAAGGAGAAAGGTCCGAGAGCAGGAGGGGAGTGCTGGAAAAAGGAGCTGGAAGGGAGAAAAGAAAATGAAAGGGATACCGGGAGAAAACGCGCAGAAGAAAGGAGAGGGGGCGAATGAAAGGAGAGACACACCCAATTCGTCCCCTCATTTTACTTAACAACTTTTTTCCATTTTCAGAGAAGATTAAATGTATAAGCCCGGCACCTGAATTGGTTTTCAGGGGCTCAGGCTACAGAGCTGCCGAGTGCATCCCCAGCTGGTGGATAGGGAAATACCCTGTCTATACGGGATTGTCAGGTCATAATACGGAAAGCGAACCATAATAGCTGAATTGTGTGGATGGACGCCATGCTCCATGTAGTATAAAGACCCCTTCTATATTTTTCTCAAAAGAGCAGAGTCACTGTGTCTCGTATAGAAGGCTAAATTTACTGCCCCTACCCGTACTCCCCTTTTCCAATGGCAATCAAAACTCGTTGCCCGGTTGTCCCTTCCACCTTTATTTCTGTCTTCTTTTACTTGCAATTTTTTATTTGATCAACTTGTTCTCGTCCTGACATAGTTGAAGTTTTTCTCACTGGACGTTTAACTCTAACTAATCAATCAATCAATTAAATGTATAAGCAGTCCTGACTCGATTGTTCTAGTGTATTCTAGATAAAACATATTTTGATAATAAACTCTGAAACTATATAGAGGCAAATGGAATCAAACCTCACATGAAGTATTTCCGTCAGCGCTAAACAAAGTTAAACATAAGACTCTATGTCAAAAATATTGTGATCATCACCTTTGATAGTACTGACGCAATTTGAAGCATAGAACGTATTGATAGTACTGAAGCCATTTTAAGCATAGAAAATATGAAGATAATCTCCTCTGAAACTATGAAAGCAAATTCCACCAAAGTATACATGAATGATGTATAGATTTCTCTAGTGATCTGACAATAAACATGTAAATATTGTCAACAGCACTGGGCATGATTAAAGACTGATATCATGGTAAAAGCATAATTTGATCATCTATTCAACTATGACATAGCATTTGCTGAGTGAATATTTTTAATGTTATTAAAATACTAATAAACTCAATTGAACAGAAATAGGTTTATCATTTATTTAACCTATTTCCAGTATACCAGTAAAGTGGGGCAGAGCTGGATCACTGACCCATTGAATAAGATGATGATAATAATACAAACAAAATGTAAATTAATTCGGAGAGTTTCGAAATGTGCGTAACGTAGATTTTAATTGATATAAAAAAAGTTTACACACAGCGCTAAAAGTATTAAACAACCGATCACTCATAATCAATGATAAATGTGCGCATACAATATACATTGATAGCTTTTGGAACATGAAGATCTCTTGTATACTTTTTAAAAAATCTTTCCTGGAAAAACTCTATCTCGAAAGTCCCGTATTAGAGACTCGTGATCAAGTCCTGCAAGCTCATTTTACTGTCAGTGGTATACATATCTGCATTCAAACACGCGAGAACTCTTATTAAAGAGTCCCTTTTGAAAGATTAGACGAGACTATTTTATCAATACCGAAGTAGAATACCGAAGGAACAAGGGAAGTGATGATCACAAAGTCCAAAGACATGGTGAAAACGGCAATTATTGTATATTTTAGCCAGTTGTGAGCTAAGTCGTTGCGATATCATTGGAAATAAGCAATCTAAGGTCATATTTATATTATATACATTTTCTTTTGCTTTAGTCTGCAAATAGATATATTCCTACTTTTTTCCTACTTTATAAATACTAAATTAAATAAATATGAATTGTTCCATCGCATTCTTCTTCATTGTACACTGGCAAATAAGCTTCCCACAGAACAGGAGTAAATGGCATATAAATGATAAACTTATCTAAAAAGATCAGTAACCTGGCACTGTAAAGTGCAGAATATATAAATGTAGAATATTTTCATTATACATTATTCTGTGCATATGTACAGTATATACAAAGAATTTTTTAATCGGAAAATAACATTTAGATGTAAAAAGGCTTTATATCTAGAAAAAATACTAGTAAAAAAATAACAATAAGAGATAAATTAATTAATAAAAAATAATATGAAAAAGTAAACAAAAATGAAAAAAAAATTATGAATTAATAAAAGCAACAATAAAGAAGAACAATTCTCGATTTTTGTTCAACAAAACGTTTTACTGAAATGAATAATACACGTTAAATAATCAATTAGTTGTCATATATAATGAATATACGTTAAGACGATATTACATTTTTCATTTCGTTAATAAAAATTTGTCTTTTTAATAAACAATCATGGATAGTACAACTCTTGCGATCTTTGTGATCCTTGATCGCAAGGATTGTAATCCTTGATCGCAAGGTTTTTGATCCTCGATCGCAACGGCTGTGATCCTCCTGCGATCATTTATTGCGATCAATGATCACAATTCCTGCAATCAATGATCACAACACCTGCGATGAAGGATCACAACACCCGCAATTAATGATCGGAAACCTTTTGATCATGCGGTCATTGATCGCATTCCTGGATTGAAATCAATGATTATAACTTTTTTTCTGTGATCCTTTTGTGATCCCTTAGTGATCCTTTTGCAGTCAAATTGCCAGGTTGAATATTCCTGGTACTGTACATTTCATGAATGTTAATTGTAATGAAATCGGATTTGTTTTGCAGATTTCGAAAGAATGTTTTTCCCCGACTGCGAACTTTTGGACCCTAAAGAAGAAATCAAAAAGGTAGGATTGCTTCATGTTTTTTTTTAAGTTTTTTTCATTCATTTATATCTAGTATAAATTGCCAATGGAAATCATGACAGTCCTGTTTTACATTGTTTTGTAATAATCAATGCCTTGGTTAGAAATCTAAAAATCTTGATAGTTGAGTACTGTAAACCAGGAAATTTTCCCGCCGTCTTTGTTGCAGTTTTCAAAATAAATTTCATTTCACACAGTCTTGAAATCGTGGTTGTCAGTCGGGCGATTAAATTATCTAACAGATCAAATATTTTTGACAGTTTTATTTTCTTGCTCCATCCACGAGTCAAAAGCGAACATTAAACTGTTGCAAAAATTTCCTTGTTTTCAGTACATGAAATTTATACCAGTCAAGTAATGTTAGAATAGAATAGAATAGAATAGAATAGAATATTTTATTTGTCCAAATCATGGGCCCTATATAGGGCATACATAATTAAACATTTGACAAAAATAATCAATTAAATAGTACATGTAATTGAAGTGAAGAATAAGAGAAACATAAGAGAAAGAGAGAATATAAGATACAATATATATGATAAAAAGCATAAAAATACACCTACACTTGGCTACTGGATAATACATTCTTACGCAATTCAAAACATTTTTGAGTATAAACTGATAATTTATGGCATATGTGTTCATCTTCGCAAGAAAGTAACCATATCAGTTGACCAGTGCTATCAAGATTTTTAAAGTTTTTACAATGTACCTCAATTTCTTTAAATAAACAATCCCTGAAAACCTTATATAATGGACATAATATGAGAAAATGATTTTCATCTTCCACATATTGGTTATCACATAATTTACAGTATCTTTTTGATTTATTAATGTTTTTGTATCTGTCTTTTTCAATCGCAAGATCATGTGCACTTATTCTTAGTTTGGTAACACATCTTCTTAATGGAAATGATTTAACATAATTTAGATAAGGCTCCCTTTTAAATATATTTTTAAATTTGCAATATGTTCTTAACTTTCCACATTGTTCTTCTCCATTCTCAAGTAAATTCTTTCTCATATATGATTTAAATCTATTTATTAGAGCACATCGGACATTATCAATATTGAAATCATCAGTTTTTATTTTTAATTGCTCTAATGTATGATGCAAAAAAATTGAACAAGGAATTAATATTTTTGCTACTAAGTTTTTTGCTCTCAAGTAACGCTTGTTGTAACAAATGACCTTCCTCGAGCAATAAAATTCTTTGTAAATACTTTAAAATGGAGCATATGATATCAATATGAAATGGAAATCTTCCTAGTTCTCCTATGACAGCAATATTTGATGACTTGTTACTAACTCCTAAAATATACTTATAGAATTTAATACACATGTTATTATACTCGTATTTTTCATATTTTTTCTCAATAGTATCACTTGCACCGATTTTATTAGTACCCCAAATATCTGATCCATACAGCAAAATAGGTTTTATAGTATGATCAAAAATGTGCAAACAGGCATCAATTTTCGGAGGAGCATCTCCGAATATGCTCTTAAGTTTAAAGACAGCCTTTAATGCCCTTTGATACAGGTCCTTTCTTGCCGAAGAGAAATTCTTGCCGAAGAGAAACTGCCAGAGGCTGAAAATACAATACCTAAATACTTATGATTCTGAACATTTTCAAGTGTTGTACCGTTTAATTCAAAATTACTCTCCCATTTTTATTAAAAATCACAATTTTTGACTTATTGATATTAATTTTTAAACACCATTCATTACAATAATTTTCTATCTTATTTAAACAATTTTGCAAACCAATTTTACTAGTAGATATCAATATAACATCATCTGCATATAAAAGGCAATTTAGTGATCTTTTCCCTAATGAAGCTGGGAAGCATTCATTATTAAATACATTGGGAAGATCATTTATAAAAATATTAAATAGATTAGGACTTAAATTGTCCCCCTGGCGAACTCCATTTTCAGATGTGAAAAAATTGGTAAGTTTATTATTAATTCTTATACAAAGCATATTATCTTTGTACATATTCTTAATGACATTATAAAAAGGACCACATATATCAATTCTTCTTAGTTTAAGCAGCATTGCTGAATGAACAACAGTATCAAATGCCTTTTTTAAATCAATGAAACATGTATATAAATATTGTTTATCTGATGTATATTTTTCTATAAGAGTTCTAAGTATAAACATGTGGTCTGAAGTCATTGATTTTTTTCTAAAACCAATTTGTGTGTCATGTATAATATCATATTTTTGTAAATACTTATCCAATCTGCAATTCATAACAGAATTAAAAAGTTTAACAATACAACTCATAATAGTTAGACCTCTATAATTAGTAGGGTCTGTAGATACACCTGACTTATGTATAGGAGAGATATATCCACTTTTCCACTGAACTGGATAAAAACCCGTATTCAAAATACAGTTAAATATCTTAATAAAGCATGGCATCAATACAGTAATCCCACTTTTAATCATCTCATTTGATATACAATCAGTACCTGTTGATTTTCCATTTTTCAATAACCGAACTGATTTTAATACTTCATTTTCAGTAATTTGGAAATCTAATTCTGAAAATGAGTTTTCTTCCTCAACATTATCCAACAATTTACTTATCTTATCTACCTGATTTCTGAATCTTAATGGAATTTTATTTAAATTTTCAAAATGATTTACCCACTCATCAGATGTTACATTTTCAACAACAGCGTTATCACTTTTGTTATTTTTCAGAGTATTAAGCAATGCCCAATACTTAGAAGGATCATTCTGGTATAAAGCATCAAGTTTATTTAACATTTCATCCTTAAATTTCCTACATTTCAACTTACATGTTTTACTATAGATTTTCCGATACCTGAAAAAATTGCCCCTTATATTTGGATCATTAGGATGTTTTGCTAGTAATAAACCCTTAAAATCTAATTCTCTTCTCATATGATTCAGCTCATAATCATGCCAAGGTTTTGATTTTTTTACTTTTTTTCTTTTTAAAAGAATTCCTTTTCAGAGACATATTTGCCCCTGACAACAGGACATTTTCCAAACAATTAATAGCATTTTTCATTTCATTTTCGCTCTTTATATCCATCACTTCAATCTCCTTCAACTGTGATTGGATAGTATTGCTTTTCAAACAATTTAAGAACAATTCTGAAGAGAATTCATCCCACTTAAATCTTGCTGGAAAATCTTTTAAATTATTTGAAACGTCTGTCTTTTTGACAAAATTGCACAACAATCTTAACAGAAATTTTGGAGTGGTCAGACAGACGTAATAATGGGTCATCTACATGAAAATATAATATTTTCTCCAAAAGTTCCTCCGAAGCTATACAATAATCAATAACACTATTCCCATTGTATTGATACGATGTCAATTTACCATTATAATCATCCAATGTCCTGCCATTTAATATTCTTAATCTACGACATATACACAAATCCAACAATTCTTTACCCCTTGCACACATTTTAATATCTTGGCTCTTACGAGATTTTTTCACTTTATCTGTAACATAATCATCATAAAGGGGAACAAAACCGTCATTTTCATCATGTGTTATAAAATCTAAGTTCGTTCCAGTTCTTGCATTAAAATCGCCAAAAATAAGTATATCACCTTTATCTCTCAACTCAATTATTTTTGTATTTAAAGAACTCAAAATATCTGAATTATTTCGTTTGTAAAAAGAAGAATTAACTGGTGGAATGTATACAAAACATATATACAAATGTTTATCAAGGCCAAAATAATTTTTATCTAATAATAGCCACTGAAATTCTGAGCATGTGTTTTTCAAATATTTCACCCCTCTATGTATTTTTCTATTTATAAATATAGCAAGACCCCCATAATCCTGTTTCTGGGATGCACTTTTTGTTCTGTTTATGGTATTGACAATAAAATTTTCAATATCAATATTTGAATTGTTATTTTTTACCTCTCCCAATGCAAAAATATCACATTTTCTAACTGACTGCAGAAAGAGATCATCATGAGTTTTATTACAATGTTTCGATATAATTTTATGTATATTCCAATAGCCAATATTTAATAATGTTATGATTTTTATATTCTACATGCTATCTCATTTTTTATGCAGACATCATAAAATAGATCTAATAAATATGAAATTATTATTTTATTTCTGTAGAAAGCATACATATAAATAGCAAAATAGGCTAATTATTGAAATCCCGAAAAACTTGAAGTTACTGCTCTGCCTTACAAAATAAATCTACATGGTTTTTTTTTTACAAAAATAAAGAGATTTTGGTCTAATATACCGATAAAAACTGAAATTTAAGCACTATAACATTAACAGACATTTGAATAAGGTTCACTTTGTATAGGTAGTTTTGATTCGTAAAGTATTTACAATGAAAGGATACAGAGTAAATGCACATGAGAAAAAGTCTCTACAAATACAGGGAAGGACCAAGCAATGGAACACGCCTTTATTGTTTTTCTTTATTTTGAAGACTGACTGCATAGCTGTTAAATATAAAAAGAAATATGTTAGCTAAGTAGCAAATAAGCAATATAACAACCAAAACACAGAAAACACCCAATTTTAGATATAGATCGTATAGAGATTTTACAAATTTAAATAGTTATATAGAAGGGTTTACTTTGCAGGACGTTTTGACAAATTTAAATTTAGATATTCTCCATCTAACGGCTTTCAATTTTAGTTAAGATCATATAAAGATTTTGCAAATTTCTATGGTTATAAAGAAATGTTTATTTTGCAGGATGTTTTCACAAATCTAAAAAAGAACTTTGAACTAATTCTTCAATCCAACGAACAAGTAAGTAATATAGTATGATTGTTACATTGTATTTTTAAACTTCCTCATGTCGACATCAAGACTGAACTTGATACACTGTGCATGCTATGCTGAATTCAACTCAGTGAATATGTGATTGCAAATTGAAAACCTTTATCAGGCCTGTATCACACTATTTTGTGATAATAATTATTTAGTACGATGTCGTAAAATCGCGACAGTTGATTTTCTTAATAAACACCATTAATCTATAATTGTAGGATTATTACATTGTAACTTTATATTTACATTTGCTAAAATCATAAAAATACCCAGTAAACATCTACCTGAGGACATGAATTATTCTTAACTATTTCAAAAAAGAACAGAAAGGATAATTTTGTAAAAAAAAAAAAACTTGAAGTCACTGTCCTGCCTTTAGAAATAAACCTTTTTTTCTGCATGGAAGTTTCCAAAAAGTAAGAAGACATGCCTTCAGTACACTGACGAGGTGGAACCTAAGTATTACACCAATAAAATGATATTTGTTTGAACATCATCCCTACATTGTTACATCTGCAAATTCGTATCAACACTTTTTTTGTTAGTTCCCCTGCGGGACATCTATGGAAACACGTTGTCCAGCACTCTAGACCACTTGGCCACCTAGGCTATATTAAATATAGCTTTTGGTAACCGTGTGATACCTCACTGTAGGTTTAATCTAGGTTTGTAACGAAGTACATGATGAAGTACAGCTGCGATTCAGTATCGAACATAGCAGAGTGGATTCAATGTCTTTCGACATGGAATGCCGTCACACAAAATTATTTTTGTCATATTGTCTGAAGTATGTGACATCTCTACATACCATACCTGTCAAATGTTTAAGATCGTGAGACATTGATCTTGGTTAGTTAAATAATGATTCATTCGTCTTAAGATCAGCTAAACATTGTTAGATCAACAACTTTTTGGCAGTTCCCTCTGCATTTCCCGAACCATCGCTGTTGTGACATCTATGAAAACAGCGCCTTCACTTTGTTTAACGCCCTAGATCATTCGGCCACCTATGCTATATAAATACATCACAGTATGATAAATCTTATTGGTGCAGCGATGTAACAAAGTGGATGATGTATAACAGCTCAGTGCGAAGTGCCATATGAAGCAAGATAAATCATTTATATACTCGTCTGAAAATTAGCCAAACATTGTTAGATCTGCAAATTTGTATTAGCAAAATTTTGGTATTTCCCCTACGTAGCTCGAACCATCGCCGTTATGACAAATATAGCACAACCGGCTGCACTTTGTCCAGCGCCCTAGACCACTCAGCCATCTAGGCTATATAAGATTTAGTTTTAAATATCTATCGAAATTGTTAGTTATAATCCACAGAGGACTGAAATATAATGAAACAATCCACTAAAACGGCGAAATATTTCAAAGGCATTTTAAACTGTGCATCAGAAAATCTTATTTTTGTTTTAACTAATTTGGAATGTGCCGAAAATTTCATTGGTCAAAGAAGGTCGATCCTACGTTAAAGAATGGCAGTGCATAGACAACAACAAGGAGCAATATTTTAAAGCGAAATTTAGATAATAAACGAAAATCTTCAACTGTTCCCGACACATCAGTGAAGGCATTGAAGAACAAGAACGCTTAAATAAAAGAAGATGTTTATAAATATATAACATGAAACTCAAGCGTTTACATGCCAATAGATACCGAATATCAATTTAGTATCAGCGTTAATTTCCGACATTCCACATTTATTCCGACGTTACCCGAACGTTATTTTCTTTTTAATTTATATATATAATAAAATCTTCAAACTGCTTGAGCTTTCGGTCGCATATTGGCCTTCATCATCATATTTACTATTTATACCTGACGAAACAACAGGTAAATCAAACTATATTCACAGTGACGTTACAAATACAGTAAATAATGAAAAAGTGAGACTACAATGTAGTAAAAGAAACAAAATACAAAATAGAAAGGGAAAATAAGAAAAGATTAAAGAAAGACAAAAGTAAGGAATACAGGCAAAGCAAAACACAATCAAACAAAACAGGTATATATAGAAAGACAAACAATGAAGTAATAATGCAAAAAAAATAAAAAATAAAAATAAAAATAAAATAAAATAAAATAAAAAAAAACAAATAAAAAAAAAATAAAATAAAAAAAAGAACAATAGCCAAAGTACGTAAAAAGATAGAAGACTGAAAAGTTGTTATAAATTATTGTTCTTTAGTGTTTATGACATCGGGTTTGAAAGTTTGTACTTTTCAATCAAAAGTTTTCCCCTCCTTTTCCCCACGTCTTCACGGATTTGACATTACCGGTTTTGACTCAACCCCGGATTGACTCACTGATAGTGTGACAGGTGCCGCTAGAGAAGCAGGTCATGCTTACCCTTCCGGAGCACCTGATGTCACTCCCAGTTTTCATGGCAGTTCACACTATGAGTGCCTTAGTTCTTAATGTCGTCTTTTTATTTCCGTGCATTGTAGCTGTCTCACGTCCTTGTTTTGTCTTTGTTTTTCTCTGTTGCTGTTTTTGCCATGTCTTTGAACTTCGATTTTTGTGGTCATCGCTTCCATTGATTCTTCGGTATATATTCTACTGCCATTGTTTCTGATATTCCAAAAAGCTTTTTAGTTCCAACAATTCCGTATTTTTTTTGTGTGTGGGGTTTTCATTATAAACGTTTATAGCTATTGGGTCGCCCTGATGTCTCCGTAACAAAGAAAAAAAATAAGCAAATGTCGCTGGTATAAGGTATCACCCTTTTACCCAACATACACATATTTATACTTTATACCAGACACATTTTTGTTGGTTAATATATTTGATGCAATAGTTAAAACGCCAGACTGATGGTAAATCTTTTGTCACGACACCTGAAATACCACACATTTTTTTGTTTTTATATATTTTCACTGCTTAAGAGTTCTAATATTTACTTGTTTCAATGGTACAGTATAGATAAATCTTTTTTCTAGAAAATGTGCAGATTCTTGACATAAACACTGTCATCATACAAGATATTTTCTACATAAAGTATCTTCTATTTTATTATCTTTTTACAACTTTCTTAACAAATTACAGAAATAATAGTTTATACAAATCAGTGATACAAATGAATTTCGTCATAGATAATGACTTGTTTCAGGTTGATCTCCAATAACTTTGACAAAAGATAATGAATGTGTTATCATTTCTACTATATTGGAAGGGAAAATTACAGCTTTTTAAGAGTTTTATGGATAATTGTTACAAGATTTAATACTGAAATATAAATTAGATAAAGCCCTTACATGTCTTCCTCGGAACACCTCGAAAGATAAGAGAGGGCTTTATCTATTACTTATTTCTTTTATATATTATTTCTTTTAATTGTATTAATCCGCCATATCTATCGTTGATTAATCAAACAATGAGCAAACAGAGTTGTTGTTTCAATCTTTAGACACTTGATAAAATATGAATTCTTTTTTTCTAAAAAACATACAAAAAATAAATAGCTTTATTCTTGATGAGTCAACAAAATGAAAGTGATTGTTCTGCTATCAGTGATAAGTGAAATATATTTTTAAATAAACTGATTTAAACTAAAAGTTAAACAGATAACTAAAAATGCTTATTATCTAAAGTGTTCTTGATTTGAATAAGGCACACAATATTGCGATGGAGCTGAAATATATTCAGGGAGATATATGCAAAATATTATGAGACAACATCCCTATCACAAGCAGGACCTAAAATACACCAAACGAATATATGGACTGTTTATTGTCGAATTTCATTAAAGCAAATTGCGAAAAAGAGGCTACGTTGACAAATCCGAACAAGATGATGGATAATTTCGACTGTTTGTCAAGTTGAGCAAACTTTTGGACCCTTGAAGGAAAAATATGAGAGGTCTGTCAGTGTATCTTGGAACATAGAATTGTAATAGTAAAGTAGTCTTGATGAATTGTGGAGTCGATTAAAAAATTGTTACATAGGTACTTGCATATTGAAAATGTGGCAGTCCTTTATCATACTGAATTGCGATAAACAGTGCCTTCGTTCATGCTCGTTAGATTTAAACAGTTGTGTACAGGAATTTAACCAGAAAAAGATAATTATTACATATTATTTGCATATGCAGATACAATAGACTCTATCTAGAAAACATGATTTAATCAAAATTCTAACACCTTAAGTATACTAAGCGTCATCCCATGTAAGGCACTCGGTGGATGTTCTTGGTACTGAATCGATAATTTTGGTATTGAGTACTTCTTTTTTGACTATTTTTGGAATATGGCTTTCCATATTATTTGATTCTAATGCTGCTGATGAGAGACTACGCCTTGAAACACATTTACAGCATAACGAACACTAGCAGACATGTTTTGATCTTGTTTGGCTATTTTGATCTTATCACGATCTTAAATGTCTTAACACAATTTTGTTAAGACAGTGTAAGATTTTAAGTTGGTTTTGAAGATATTTCATTTCAAGGACGATCAAGACGTGTTAAGATATTTTGAGATTAAACAAGATTCACTTGTTTATTGTTTTCAGGAACGATCAAGACAAATTAAGTTTGTTAAGATACAACAAGATCCCAATTTGATCTTGTTTGATCTGGATAAACTTAACACATCTTGATTGCCCTTGAACGCAGTTATTTTGTTAGATCTTGATTAACTGAACAGGTCTTGATCGTCCTTCAAAGCAATTATCTTACACAGTCTTGACAAAATTGTGTAAAGCATGTCAAGATCGTGATAAGATCAAAATGGCCAAACAAGATCATATCATATTTGCTAGTGGAAATTTTATGGAAAGCCGTTGTGGAATTTATTCCCTATTTATTGATATCTATAAATGAATTGTAGATATCAATAAGTAATTATAGATATCAATAAATCATTTATAGATATTAATAAAAAAAAATTTATAGGTACTATAAACCAGCATATATTGATGTTAATAACTACAGCTTTATTCAATTTAAAAACGATGTACTGATATTCAGAAGTGAATTATTGATATTTACAAATGATTTATAGATATTAAAATTAGTGTTCGATTTAAAGATATTAATAAATCATTTATTAATATCTATAAATCATTTTTAAATATCAATAAATGATGCTGTTTATAAATACCCATAAATGATTTATTGATATCTATAATTTAGTTTTAATCTCCATAATTCAAATCTCCAAAAATCACCTTTGTGACCCAGATCATTTTAAAATTGGTAAAGTATATTCTATGAAGAGTTCAGTTGACCAAGATTATTTTCTAATATCTCCACAAATCACCTTGGTGACATTGATATATACTTACAATGTAAAACGTATACTAAATAAAGAGTTCAGTTGACCTCGGTTTTTAAATATCTATAAATCACGTACATATTTTTTCTTCAAACGCGTCAAACACGATGATTTTGATTAAAAAAAATTCAGCTTTATGAAAATTTAATGTGTATTCTTATTTCATTATATGTAATTTTCTTAAATGTTTTTTTGCTATTACAGATAAATGAATCTTCAACGTTATAATGTGAGCGAAATGCATACTAGAGTGGAATGAACGAAAACTACGATTTGAAGTGTTCATCTACACGAAAGTAACGTGCTACTGAACTCATTTGTTCATTCCAATCCTGTGCCTTGATATTATTGAAATACACGCAAATATACTGATTTTATTGGCTGTTATTCAATTGGTAACAATTTTTAATGAAACTAAACTCAAAAGTACCTAATGTTATTTGCATAAATCAAAAGCTACGGGTAATTTGCGAAGGACTTAAAATATACTTTTTCAAGCATAGTTATGCTGTAAATCATTGGATTTGGATTTTGCAATAAGTAATGATTAAGTTTAAAATGAAAACTTATAATCTACACCAATCATATTTTTGCAAAAAAGACATTAAATTTTGATTTCGCAACATATAAACTCATTATAAAAGTTATTATAAAGTAATAATTTAAAAACAAAATTGAACTGTTTTGATAAAGTTTACACCGAAGACTAAACATCTACTTTTCCCATCATATTTATGCTTAAAAGACATTATATTTTGATTTTGCAACTTATAAACTCCCTCGAAAGGATATAACAGAGTAACATTTTCCAAAATCTTGAATTGTTTTGGTAATTATTGATAAGTAAGTTTAAACCGAAGACAAAAATCTACTTTTCCAATCATATTTATGCTAAAAAGACATTAGATTTTGATTTCGCAACATATATATTCCTTTCAAAGGGTATTATACAGTAAATTTTCAAATGAAATGAATTGTTTTTGGTCATCTAATGATTAAGTTTAAACTTAAAATCTACACCAGTTTTGATTTCGCATCATATAAACTCATTCGAAAAACTATTATAAAGTAATAATTTAAAAACAAAATTGAATTGTTTTGATAAAGTTTACACCTACTTTTCCAATCATACTTATGCTAGAAGACATTAATTTTAATTTTGATTTAGCAACATATAAACACTTTCGAAAGGTTATTATAAAGTAAAATTTTCAAACAAAATTGAATTTTTTAGTCATTTTTAATTATAAATGTTAAAATCGAAGAGACTGAAAAACTCGTTTAAGATTATTTTTTTATTTTATTTTATTTCTTTTTTCTTTCAATAAAAAATAAAAGGTTGCACTCTATTCATCTTCAATTTCAGTCAGTTATTGTTCTAAATTTTTACAAGGATACAAAAAGGCTGCATCCTAGTTTGCCATATATTTAAATAACATTTATTATAAGCTTAATTCAAAATTCATAACAGAAAGCAATATAATTGCACACTCTACTCCGCGTTGTATTAAAACCTTTTATTTATTTTATGTCTTATGTTTAAGGAAATACAGATTATGATTAGTGTCACAGGGGCGATATGTGGATATTTGAAATTAAAAACAACTGGAGTCAGCTGAACTCGTTATGTAATGTACAATAACCTATACGGGTTATGATCAGTGTTGCTGAGGCAATTTATGGAGATTTGAAATAAATCAAAGATATTAAGAAATAATCGGAGTCTACTGAACTCTTTATATAATATGCAATAACTAATACAGGCAATGACCAGTGTCACAAAGGCGCTTTATAGAAATTTGAATTATAGAAAACTAAATACCGAAGTTACTGTGAATTTAACTTCTGCATATGCGCATTTCGATAACTTATGTCTCTTCAGTGCAGATAAAATGTAAACGTTTGGAAGACCATATACTCGAAGATGTTTGAAAAACTGAAAGAGAACAAAAAAAAAAACAAAACAAAACAAATAAAAAAACAAAACAAAACAAAAAACAAAAAAGATATTGATAAATAGAATTATGGAGATTTGAATTAAGATATCAATAATACGAATTATGGAGATTCGAATTAAGATATCAATAAAACGAATTGTGGAGATTTGAATTATAGATATATATAATTCGTGCTGAATTATGGATATTAATAATTCAATTATAAATGCCAAAAAAAGAATTATAAAATATTTATAATTCGCACTATTTATCAATATCAATAAGTGATTTATGGATATTTAGAATTGATTTACGAATATTTATTAATTATTTATTAATATCTTTAATTCATTTATAGATATCAATAAATAGCGAATAAATTCCAAAACGGCTTTCCATAAAATTTACTGTTTTATGCAACTTGAGTAATTTTGTATTTTGATAACATATGAATTCTATTTCTCCAAAAAGCATAGAAATGAATAGTACATAAGGTACTTGTTGATGACCTTACAAACTTCCGTCTCAATCATAAAACTGCATGGAAGTTCTTAAGAAAATGTAAATATCTGAATCCAGTTTACCGACAAAAACGAAAACTGAAACATTAAAGCAATACACAGATATCTGAATAAGGTTCAGTACATATAGATGGTCTTGGATTGGGCAGAGAACTGATAGTTTGAAGGGCTTAAATGTAAAAATGTCAGAATCAAAATACAAAAATCAAAATATAGATATAGATTGTTTATTGGTTCATTTGAGAAAATGTGAATTGTAATACAAGAGTATTTGTTTTACAGGATGTCATAATACATTCCACACATGGACGTGGATGGTCTTCAATGTTTTTCCCATCCAGTGAACTTTTCAACCCCGAAAAAGGAAGTAAAAACTTATAACAATTAAAGATTTTATGCAACTAGCTACATTTGATATAATTGGACTATGTAATTGGAGTGATTATTATTTCGTCATTATACACAATCACGCAGATTAAACATTCATGTTTTTACTGTTATCCTGTTTTGTAATTCTGTATTAAGCGTGTATGTAACACCAAGACGTCCTTTATGTTTTCATTGTTGCACCAGGAGATATTACATCGGTTGAATTGTTCAAAGTTAAAACAAAACTGGCCTAGCTTATGAATTGTGTTCGTTCAACTTGTGGAAAGTCTGCGTTTATCACTTAAATCGTGTGCTTTCATAGTGTAGCATGTTTTGTGTTTAACGTACATTTTTGCGTTTATTTAAAATCAGAATTTTGTACATGCATTGCCTATAACATGTTTCTTTTAAATGGCTCATATAAGTATTTTGCAGTCCATTTTACTAAAAATAGCACGTTTAAGTATCACGTTTTGGGTGTAATGTAAATAAAGCAAAACAACAATATTACCGTTTCTGTCCATTTAAATCAAAGGTAGTGTTTACCTTCAAAATATATGTATTCTACTCATTGCTTCACTGCTGATTTTCGTTGCAAAGCATTTTTTAACATTACAGGAAACTCAAGTTTTATTTAATGTCAGTTCCATAGTTTATATTGCCCTCGTCTATTTTATAGTACCAAGTTGTTTTTACAATCGACTCAGTATCTTTTAGTTGTCCACTAGCTTGACACACTGGTGCTGTGGTTGGACGACTGATGAAAATGATTGTAAGAGCATTTTGCCACTTGACCCCGCATCCATGAGTAAAAAGAGACAAAGAATGTAGCGTTGTCCGAAAGGTAGCAAAGAATTTCGGTCAAACTGGTGTTTGTGGCCGTCTTGAACTTACTGAGAGGTTTGAACAAAGATAATTGGTGAAGGCCTGACGGTGATTTCAAGATGAAAAACAACAAAAACATTGCTTGGTTGTACCATGTTTTAGTAGAGACTTGGTCTCATGTGCATATACTCAATTTCATTTCATTGTTTATCAGAGACATGCAATATTGTATTTTAATATTATACAATTATGGCTTAATATAGGTCAATTCGAATTTATCTTGAACTGAGTGATGCATATCGAACGACAGCGAGGCTGGAGGTCAATGTGCATTAGTGGATATAACTATTGACCTAATACAGAGGCTACAACTGTAGTATTATAAATTGAAATGATTAATTGAAACAGTTTTCCCTTATACTGTTTTTATGAACATGAACCCTTTGGACAATCATAATTTTGAAATTTTTCTTCCACAAGTATTGAAATATTAATATGTTCTTGCATGCATTTCCTGCATTAGGACATTGATATTGGTCTTTGTGTCACACTGTGAATATTGGTAAAGACGGGGAATCCACTTACACAATATGACAGAAAAATGTGGAGCTGATCCAACCACATGTGCACATAAGGAGTGATAACGTGTGAATGGAAAAGTTAGGCTATTCATTATTAGAATATCAGAAGCATATCATTTTTAAATAATTACCTAGATGAAACACTACTTACTGTTATTATATGTTTTGTCTTAATGACTCTAAAATTGGAAGAAATGTTCTCTTTGCCATGCACAAGTAATTTGTTAGAGTTTTGACTGTTATAAAAATATATTCCTAGTATACATTCTGTCATATCTTAATGCTATTTTGATATCTTTTCATCTAAATACATGGGATTATTTAACCACCACGTTGCACGGTATACGGTGCACCTTTTTTGATAGAGTACTCTCTTCTTTCAATCATCATGCGATGTATGTAAATGTGCGTGCTGTTGGGGATGTTGAACAATTCCATAACTGTAGGACTACCTAAACAACATATATTTTTATAGATTTTGCCAATTGAAATTCAGATAAAAAAGGTGAACTGTGACATGTAAGTTTTTATTTACGCAAAACCTGCAACCCCACCTTTTCAATAGAATATTATAAAATCAAAAATGTTTCCTGAATATGTATACAATGTAATTACATTTTGAAAATGAAGAAGTTTTAATTTGTAGCTCTCATTGCATCAGTTTTAAATATAAAGCTACCAGAAAGACGTTTCGGTGTTAATATTTTCAAGATTTATTTATATGTTATATTGTAATAAAATGAAGTTAATGCAAAATTTCACTTTGTAACCTTTTTCAAATAAAGGTTTGAAACTATGTTCAGTTGATTTATTAGACCAAACTTTGATGAAGGTGTTTAATGTAAAAATGTGGATAATAGGAAACATCTACAATGGCTGAAATTAATTTACAATCACATGCCACAATATGCCAGGGAACTTCACAGGAAAACACAATACAAAAGACAAAGGTAAATAACGATAGGAACTCGGGACAGTTGGACTTGGTACCGGCACTAGCAAAAGCCAGTGGTAGGGTTAAACCGGTTTATGGGTATCCAAACCTCCCCTTTTCTGTCCCGTTTCCTGTAGTATGATAAACATACGAATAAAACCCAATATAGGTAGGCTCCGAACTCCATGACCACAATCTTGAAAGGAGAGAAAATGACAATACGTAATTTTGAAAGATGGGTCAAGGGGTGCTCGCCGCTAAACTGTCGGCAAGCTCAAGGAGCCTAATATGCTAATAAAACACTGTCGCACTACAGAAGAAAAATCAAACGCAAAACTTCCCGAAGGGTTTGGTGAAGAACCATCATATATTTCAGTAGACATCGGCAGTGAGAGGCCAATACGTGTGTAAAATTTTCAGGTCACTAGATCTTAACGCTAATTTATGGGATGCAAGCAGAGTATCTTGTCAATATTCCCCATTACGTAAAGAATGCAAGTTATGTCCCAGCTTTTCTGGATCTTTAATCAGTTTCTGGCATTTTTTAACAATATTTCCGTAAAAGTGTTTTTTAGATTAGAAATGCCCAAAGTAATAAGCTGTTTGCGAGTAACGCCATATTTAGAAATCAAATGTTCATATCTATTATAAAACTTCTTAAATGTATTCAACAACTTATGAAATCTGTAACCCTGTTGTAAAAGTTTGGATGTGATAGTAAGGTTACTAGTAAGGTTTCATTTTAAACATTTTTTGAAGATATGGATTTCCTTTGTTTGGGTTCTAGTGCTGCTGATGAGGAATTAATTTCCGAAATGGCCATACAGCTCATTAAAATTATTGCAGTTGGAGTTAACATATGTGTTATGGTCTCATGTTCATTTACTCCATATCCTTTCGTAAAATATTACGTTCATTAAAATCGTCAAGAGTAGAACAAACGCGTGCGAATCGTACTAGATGAGAAATATACATCCCTATAGGATGGAGCTAGAGGATGTCGCCGTCAAGAAAGGGGAAATTAGTAATGGTAAAATCAAAATCATCCCTTTTATCATATAGTTTTTATTTTACAAGAGTCAATACTGATAGTTAGATCCTGAAAAGGGCAGTTTTTTGAGTCATTGTTACGTTTATTTAAATCTAAAGCTGTATATGTTTATATAAATATATAAATTTTAGTTTTGTCGATATATGATTTTTTTTTTAAATCTACCAAATTAAATGGGTCGTTTAAAGACACCTGACACCTTAAACTGATATAAAGATCAAATTGTAAAAGAATTAACTGGTTTTTTTTTGTCTCATAGAGTTTGAAATTTTGTAATGAAACGGCAATAGATGGGAAATTAAAACCCTTTAAAAATTAATTTATTGTAAGAAAATGTTAAAAATCATGTTAAGAAATGGTTTTTGGTGCTTAAATCTGATAATGCATTGCCATGACCAGGAAAAAAATGACTTTAATGTCCCGACATAACACATACCTATATAATATATTGTTGGAAATAGCTGAATTAGTATTTTTACGTAAACCGGTTCGTCAGACATTTGTATCGGCCGATTTTGGAATATCAAAGGTCAAAGGTTACATGTATAAAAATTGTGAAATTTGGGGTTAGGTGTTCAATTGACAGTCACGAAAAACTGCAATCAATTACATTAATCAAAATGATTTAGTAAGTATCCAACGTTGTTTCTTTGCACAACACAAATAATTAATGCAATATCTACACTGCAAAATGACACAACACCTGTGATTCTTGATCCCAAAGCTTATGATCCTTGAGCATGTCTCCTACAATCATTGCAATCACTGATCACAACTTTTACGATCATTGATCAGAAGATCTGTGATCAACGATCATAAATATTTTCGTGATCCTTTTGTTATCCATTACTGATCCTTTTGCAGTCAAATTGCTATGTTGAATTTTCAGGGTACTGTAGGTCAGAGTGATTCAGTCATCATCTGAAGCAGCATCACTGTCCCAGACGCACCTACTGACCAAAGATGATTGATGTGCAACATGTTTTTCTCAGATATGAACCTTACCGCAAACTTTAACCTGAGGTGGGACGAACGAACTGGCAGGCGATATGCTATATCTTCCCTAAAATCCGTTGGGCGAGGGGATAATACAGAAATGGATGTGTGCGTTTAATGGAAGATATATGCTGTTTGATGTCATCCACCAAAATGAAAAATACAAAGGTATCTTATGTCATACAATCATAAAAGTATGTTTATCGGTGCTGGGGACCGTCTTGAACTTACTATGAGGTATGAACAAAGTTCATTTTTGAAGGCCTCATGGTGATTTCAAGATGAAAACAACAATAAAATCGTTGTTCCATCGCTTGCTTTACCTCGCATTTTTAGAGACTTTGTCTCATGTCATTAACTCCTAATCCTTTCGTTGTTAATTTAAACCAAATTTTCCGTTAACAGATCACCAACACGATAAAATAAATACATTTAAACCATATGTTGTATGTCAAATAAGAAAATGAAATTGAATTGAAACGTTCCGGTAATTTTGTACATAGTCGCAACAGAGAATTTTCGGTATTTGGTCGTATTTCATTCGATCCGTTCTAGCTTGTTATGCAACTTAATCATGTTTTTTCAACTGTTCTTTGCTCTCCGTCATTCACCTAGAAATATTCTATGATTTTGCTGATTATAACATGTATCAAATGGCTGGAGTCACTACAAATTAAAAAGCACTATTTTTTATAGTACTATTTTCGAGGTCTGTCAAACATTGGCGTATTGAAATAGTGTAGTGCGCCCTGACAATATTATGGCTTTGACAATTAACACAATCTGGGCACACAGAAGCTATAGTTAGTCGTCATATAAGCGGGAGGTTGATGCATCAATAAACCTGGTTTAACCCACCATTTTATTAATAAAATGCCCGTTCCAAGTCGGGAATATGACGGCTTGCCAAAAATGTTCTGTGTCGGATTGTGTTCCCCGGATTCAGTCGAATGTTATACGGATTTTCCTTACTGGTCTCTTCCTTTGATCGATTCGGACTTTTGTTGTCACTTTTATTATTTTCAAATACCTGTGTATATAGTTATTGTAAAGGACACGACACTGTGTTATAGAATATTCAAAGTCAATAGTTCAGTGAACAATTAAAAGTAATATGTGTGTGCTACTGTTTAGGAAAAGATGGATGACAAGTTACTAGGTCATTTTCATGATATTTTTATTTGTGCAGTAGCAAACATTAATAAGTGAAAACTGTTGTGTAACAATTTCAAATTCTACAAAACTAAAATGACAATATATCTTAGCAAGGGACTCTAACGAACAACCAAATATTTATATTTGGTCACAAAAAATGTGTTTGTAAAACACTCATATGCCCCAAGACTCTACAGTCAAAATACATCGGCAAACGAATACCGAAGCAAGAACGAGGAAAGGGGAAATTCTAAAATCATAAATCCAAAATTTAGGGCAATTCACAGCAACACGAATTGAGACAGTATGACAAAGACATAACAAACAAACAAAAATGAACAAAAACGCCACAAAACTAAAGCACTAGCAGTGTGAACCCCTATAAAAACTGAGGTATCATCAGGTGCTCCGGAAGGGTAAGCGTGATCTGCTCCACGCGTGGCACCCGTCACAATGCCGGTGAAAACTCCGACTTTATCACAGTCGGTGTTAGTCAGTACGGTAACAAACTCTGGATCTACCCAAAGATATCTGTTCTCATTTGTGAAACAGAAACATTGAAATGGTCTGTCAAATCGTGGTGACGACCGTAAAACTTCTGAAGTGACAATTGCAACAGTGACTGAACATACCCTTGATGTATACGTTTTTGAGACAGTCATTTCGCTCTGTTGACAAAATCGCTGTACAAACTACAGGCATGGCAATAGCGAATGAGTTGTGAAATGTACACGCCATATGCCGGAGAAGTGGGAATATTACTGCTCAAAAACGGGAAGTTCACTATTGGAAAGTCGAAATCATCACGCTTGTCGCAAAGTTTTGTTTTCAGACGTCCAGAGTGTTGTCAATGTAGAGGTATAGGTCCAGGTATGATGCTGATGATGGTGTATCAGTGGTCTCTTAATTTCGAGTTAATTTGGGTATATAAGATAAAGGTTATTCTTAAATTGAGGATTGTTCAATGAAAGAACATCCTCTATATAACGGAAACTGAAATTAAAGGATTTGGCTAGCTTGTTGTCTTTTTCTGAACTAGCCCTTGTATGAACCTGGCTTCATACGAATAAAAAAACAAATCTGCTAAAAGTGGAGCACAGTTAGTCCCCATGTGTATCCCTAAAAGTTATTTGTTTGTTTATAAAAACACCAAATTTAATCACTTATTCTGAAATTGGTGGGCCTCTTTGAACCACTCACTAACTGGAAAATGGTTTAATTGATTAAAGTATCTGTTTAAGAAACCGAAAGAAAAAAACTGCATGGAGATCCGACAGAAAAATTAAAAGAATTCATTTCTTCCATTTTCCCCCTTTAGGCCTCTTGTTTTTCAAAAACCAAAGCTACCTCAAATCCGTCGACAAACCAAAGCTGCCTTATTTTATTAGCAATAAAATAAAGAAACCCTGTCTCAAAGCAATAAATGAAAAAAAAAATTACGGTCAAATATGGGAAAACACCAAATTTACTGCTTCTGGCCTTTGACCTGAACTATTTTTTTTCTTATTGCATAATATTTATGTTCTATTGACTAGACCTATACATTTGCCAAGTATGAAAAGATCTTAAATTGTTCAAAAGTTTAAAATGGTTGAGGCCGACCAGATTCGTTTTTGATACAAGTCTATGTAAACTGATAATAAAATCAGCATTAAAACATTTATGCCAGAAGACAATTCAAATGGCTAAAAGATGAAATAATTCACGGGAGCATGAATATATATGGCGAATTTACCACGGCTTGGCCCTTTATGAGAAATATTTTAACCAGAGCGTATGCGAGGGATAAAATATAGGCATAAAGGGCAAACCATTGGTAAAATAAACATATATTCACCCTGCCGTGAATTATTTTGATTCTAATATGGTGAATTTTTAGATTGGTTTTTTAAAAAAATGTGGGATTTATAATCCAATTCAATTTTTTTTTTTTTGAATCGGCGAGGGATTTTTTGAATAATACATTTGATTCGTAATTTAGTCAATCATGAGGAAGCATGGTATACAGTGTCGAAAAATCAAATGTTTTAGAGAATGTACGGGATTTAAGATTTTCCAATAAAGTATACACATGAGAGTAAATATAAAAATATATCTGTTGTGCGATGGCCACAAATTAACTATGGAACAAAATAAAAATGGTATATACGGCCGAAACGTTGGGCAGTCTTCCCTTTTTTGCATTTTTGTCATTTGAATGTGTTTTTTAATTTGTATATTTTTTTGTTTTTTACCTTTTAATCGTGGCCAACTACATTTATACCATTTTTATTTTGTTCACATGAGAGTTATGTCTCTTTGGGCATGATTGTTCCAAAGTATGATAGATGTCTGTCTTTGAGTGCAGAGAAAATCTTAGTTAGTTCAATAGCCAATTCAGTAGATTAGCAAGATGAAGATCCCGTGATGTATCTTTACTTGTATGGATTTGTGTGTTATTTTGGTACCTAATTTAGGAATGGCAAGTCTTAATTGTTATTTTTAGTATGAATATTCAAAGAGGATATGAATGACTTGTGATTGGAAAGGATTTCATCTCTGTCATATAAAACTGTTTTGTAGTGAGCACTACATGGTGTATTGTGATCAATGCCTAGTTCTTTGATGAGGAAGTTGTAATAATGTGTTTTTCATACAAAAATGTTTTGTCTGCAGGTACAACAAAATATTTGACATGTAATGTAAAGAAACACTTACGTGCTAAGTGAGCTTCAAATACAAACTAAGGTCGATTGCCTACTCATCTGCGTAGTTTGTTGACACGACTCCGCACTGAAGAACGAATGGATCTTGCCCAATTTGAAAAGAACATAAGTTCTTGATCTGCGACGCCCTGTTGTATATTTTAACAGCATCCATAACGATCAGGTAATTTAAATTCCAATTAATACGATGTGGTTCCTGGAATTTTGAACGAGCTACAAATTTATTTTATGTGACACTTAAGTATATTAATTAACCAAAATTATAACATGTCGACCGTGGTCCAGTGGTAGAGTGGCAGACTTTTAACCCTTACAACCTTGACTTTGTAGCTCGTTCTATTTTACATCCCTTTGGTCTCCCACAGAGATGGCGTGGGCAGTGTAATCTGTCTGTAATATCTGTGCATTCGAAGAACAGCCAAATCCCTCGGTGGGAAGGCAATCTCTATATTCATTTCTCTAATTCTAACACCGTTGGGTTCCTACGATAGACCGTTATATAATATATATATATTTCCTATCAGATTTTACGAATGTTTGATCAATAGACTTCTAAAAATGTTTTATTTGATCTGTATTGAAGGCACATAAATTTTCACGATTGCCATATGCAAAAACTAAACTTACAGTAACTCAGGTATTTGCTATATATTTATCGTGCACTTTTATTGAGAACTAGATAAAAAAAAAATAGCAGGAAATATCTGCAATGGCTGAAAAATACAATTACATGTCACAATCTACCAAGGAACTGCACAAGAAAGACACAAATAAAAGACAAAAGACTAACGTAAAAAAACAAAAGGAATTTGACACAGTTCGACTTGGTACCGTAAGTTACATTCTTATTTTTTTTTTTTTTTTCATCAGTTTCTAGCATTTTTAACAACACTTCCGTAAAGACGAGGACGAGAAATGGCCTTAATATTTAGGTGTTTGAGTGTGACACCATAATGTCTGAAACAACGGCAGTAGAATACCGAAGGAACAAGTGAAGTGATGATTACAAGAAATCCAAAGACATTGGAAAAACGACAACAGAGAATAACAAAGACAAAACAAGGAATTGAGACAGCCACAAGGCACAGAAATAAAATGACGACATTAAGAACTAAAGCACTCATAGTGTGAACTCCCATGAAAATGAGTGACATCAGGTGCTCCGGAAGGGGTAAGCATGTCCTGATCAGCTAACAGCACCTGTCGCACTAAAAGTGAAGTATATATTGATTTGAAAGATCTATTTTGTAGCTGATTCGTTAATGTCATTTTCTAACCCGTAGACAAATCCAATTTTAACCATGTAACGTGTTACTTCTGAATGAGATATGAATCGAAACATTCTTTCAAACATATTTACTCTATCTCATCAGATATTGATACATATTACTTAATCATAATTTTAAGTTGTGTTTAAATGAATGATATTTTATATCCAAATTAAATGCTGGTTAATCATATACAAACATATCTTTTAGGAATAAGCCTAAGCCACTATGAATCTTACTTTAAGCAGAAAAGGGCTTTATTTCCAGATGAATGAAATATATAATATATGTCAGAGAATGTGTGACATTCCGTATAACTATTACAAGTCAGTAATTACAATGAAGTGAAATTGTACAGCGCAAAACTACACTATACCGCATAGCATAAACTTGTTCCGAGCGTATATAAGCATCATATCGGTACTTCTCTATTTAAACACGTCTGTTATTTAACTAGTGAGCACGGTTCAGGTACTGAAAGAATCAACATAACACTTGCGTTTACGATAATAAAAATTCATGGGGCTTTCGTGTAATTTAATTTTCGAAAATTGGCCTACTCACTTCCCCACCTAAAGTTTGTCATATTGATCAATAAAAGTTTTCAAATGTATTTATTTCATCTTCTGTCTGATGTAAACACTGATTTCAGGAGGACCACACAATTATGAAGCAGGAATTTTACCAAAGAGCAAAAGAATTCACATGTGATGTTAGTTAATTTGAAACTATGGTGTTATTAATTTGTATATATTTTGTAATTCATTATTTTGTATTCAAATATAGGATGAAAGTCTACTAGTCCATGCTATGATTAAACCATGATTATTTTTACATGTTAAATAATTACCCCTGTCATATTTCATAAAAGATGACTGCCTATATATATACTAGTTTGCTTCAAACCCTAAAAGTTGAAACTGCACCAATGTATATTGTACCTTCCACGACATTCTGAGAGACGCGTTAGTAGTATAGGACGTTACCCTAGAACACTTTTGACGAGGAGCCCCATAGTGCATTCTTTGTAAAATATTTTCATTTTCCCTCAATTTTTCGTAAAATATGCAAATTAGTTCAGGAGGGAATTTTTGTGCTAATATAGAGGGCGCTGCAATCGTTATTGGACTTTTGATCCTTTATAGAGGGCGCTGCAAGTATTGACGAGGTGCTAAGTGTATCATTGACCTTTGGCCTCGTCTTGAGTGCCTCGCCTTTGGCTTTGACTTCACTAGTCCATAGTGTTGTCACTGGTCTTGCGTACTGTTCTCGCCCTTCCTTATCCAGGATACTTTCCTAGATCTCGCCTTCTACTCTGGTCTCGCCCTTCTTCTGTCCATGTCCACTGGTCTCGTGTTTATCCCAGCTTTGACCTTAACCCTAATCTATTTTTTTTTACTACACCTTAACCATTGTCTCTAGAATTCAATGATTGAACCTTTTTGTTATAGTGTTTCATTGACCTTTGACCTTTGGCCTCGTCTTGAGTGCCTCGCCTTTGGCTTTGACTTCAACAGTCCATAGTGTTGTCGTAGGACCTGTCCTATATGCAAATGAGGTACTACTAGTTAAGCCTAGCAGTTCTTTCTGGCATTGCCCTTAACCCTAATTTTTACCTTATACCTTAAACGCTAACCCTAAACCTAATGTATATAAAAGTAAGCCTTTTATATGTCAGTAACACTAACCATTGATACAACAGTAACCCTTTGGTATACAACCTTAACCTTTATGTATATAGCAATAGTCCTAACACTAATAAATATAACAGTAACCCTAACCCTGATTTCAACCCCTAAATGAAAACCCTTACCCTAGTAAACCTAACGCTATTGTATATAACAGTAATCCTAACCCTTATGTATATAACCCTAATCCTAATGTATATAACAGTAACCCTAACCCTTAATCCTAACTGTAACTAATGCTAACACAATCTCTTACCCTTGTATATTCTGGAACGATCCTAATATGATTGAAATAATAATGATCTTAAACTTGAAAATCATTTTATCTATTAAGTAATGATAACCCTAACATGAACCCCAATGATGAAATCAGTTATACTCTAACCAAAGTAACCCTAAACTAAACTTAACCGTTATCATAACCTATTCCCTAATAATGTATAACATTACCCATACCCCTAACCTAGGGCTTTATGAAACACAGCAAAGTCAAAGCCATCCCTAATCCTAATGTTTTTTCATAACTTAACCCTTACCCTTATTAGATCTGTTACCCTAACCATACTGATGGATATTATAATTAATTGAAAACACATAATTAAACGTCAACTATGAACTGACACAAAACATCAGTGATATTGATATGAAAACAAATAAGATACGGACGACAAAATGAACACAAAAACATAAGCATAAAGCTAACTACGACTATAAAGTGATATTAAAACATCTAAACCTATGAACATAAACACGAATGTGAACAAAAACACAACAGAACATGACAACTAAACAACATTAACAATATATCTAATATAGCTAAACAGAGAAATAATGTCAGCTATGACAATGAATTGACCCACACTATGAAAACCTATGAATGTGAACACAAAAACACAACATGAAATGATAAATATCAAGATAAAGTGATAGAAACTATCAACACAAATTGATATTGAATCAATATGAAGACAAATAGATACCGAAATAATGAAAACAAATACAACAATACACGACAACTTAATGACAACAATATGAACTGTTACGTGAATACACAATATGGAACATGAAACATCAACATAATTATAACAAACTATGAAAATAAATGTGAACTATGACTATGATATGAAACAAAACTTAACAACTTTGATATGACATTGATATGAACATAAGGTCATCTATGACTATGGAAGCACTTTGATATGAATGTTAACAAGTGGAAGACAAAATAACGTCAATGGGAAAACAAATTGATACTGAATACAATATGATCTACAAATATAAACATAAATGTTAAAAGATTAACCTGAAGTAATACAAAGTATGAAAACTAATTGATATTGAGGATAATATGAACGATAAAAACAAGTATAATGGTAAAAGATCAACACGAAGTGATACAACATTTGAAAACAAATAGATACTGACGATAAAATGAACAATACATACACGCATAAATGGTTAAAGATTGACATTAAATGATACAACAAATGAATGTAAACACCAAATACGAACAGAAACATTGAAACATTAACCTTACGTGACACAAACATATGAACATTGATATGAATGTAAACACCAAATACGAACAGAAACATTGAAACATTAACCTTACGTGACACAAACATATGATAACACACTGATGTGAACAACAAATATAAACAGAAACGTTTATATATCAACATTAAGCGACACAAAATATGAAAACTAATTGATATTATAAACAATATGAACAATATAATCAAGCATTAATAGTAAAAGATTAACCTGAAATGATACAACATATGAATGTGAACACCAAATACGAACTGATTGAACATTGAAAACAGAAAAATTGAACAAACATACAAACATTGACATGAATGTTAACATTAAAACACGAAACAAAACGTTAAGTATGAACACAAACACAACAATAGATGACAACAAATGCAAACTTGAACACAAAAACAATATGATATGTGAAAAATGAACACAATTACAACAAAACATGAAAATAAATGTGAACTTTGACATCAAAACATAACATGACACATGAAATATGAACATTATTACAACAAATTATGAAGATAAATGTAAACTTGACATGAAAATACAAACTGAAACGTTAAATATCAACATAATTACAACAAAGCATGACAACATAATGTGAACTTCACATGAAAACATAAGATGATATGTGAAATATGATCACAAATACAACAAAACATTACAACATAATGTGAACTGTTACATGAAAATAAAACATGAATTGACAAAGATTATTGAAACAAATCGATGCTGACGACAATATGTACAACAATACATGCATAGATGTTAAAAGATCAACATAAAGTAATACAAACTGTGAACACAAACTGATATGACAGACAATGTGAACAACAATTACAAGCATCGATGTTAAAAGATCAGCATGAAGTTATACAAACTATGAAAACAAATCGATATTATTGTTAATTGTACATGAAAATACAAACTTAAACATGAAATTGAACACAAATAAAACAAAACTTTACAACATAATGTGAACTTGACATGAAAACATAATACGATATGTTAAATATGAACAATAAAAAACAGCATAAATATTTAAAGATCAGCATTAAGTGATACATTAGTTTAAAGTATTTACTTAGTAACCATGGTGATATCATGGTATTGTGTTAGCAAAAAAGGAAAATATAGTATTGTAATGATAAAAATGGCGATTTTGATGTATCCGGGTGGTAGTGGTGGTGATTTTCATGTATTTGGGTGGTGGTGATGGTGATTTTAAGGTTTCTGGGTGGTGGTTGTGGGATGATAGTCTATGGTGGTGGTAGTGGTGGTGAGATGAATGGGCTATGATGGTGATGGTGATGGTGGTGGCAGCAGCAGCAAAAAGCCTAAAAAAGGCCAATAAAGACAACAAAAATTCGATACATTCGTTAAAAATACGATCTGAAACATAAAATTGAACAGAAATACAATAAAA
>MJUU01013536.1:29651-50234 GCA_002080025.1 Modiolus philippinarum | reverse complement strand
AAATTATATTTCTATTACAAAATCATGTAATATTCTTGTATCTGCAATATTTCAGGAGACAATGAAAGGCTTGTTGATTACCTTAGCGATTGAGCTGTCTGTTTCTTTTCCTACTGATTCTGCATCATATGACAAGTGTAAATTGGTAATGTCAGGTCGGATATTGAATTGTGAGAACCGTGGATTGACAGCAGTTCCAAAACTTTCTAATTATTCTGGCTTGGAAGAACTGTAAGTTTCTTTATTGATTAATATTATTAATTACATCGTACAAAAGCGGTATGCATTTAGTATATACAGAAAACAAAGGGATAAGAGGAAAATAATTTTTTGAAAGCCCCAAATTTTATGTCTGAAAAATCTTCATTTTTACCTAAGGACTACCTAAGGACTACATTTGAATAATATGTCTTGTTTGTTGCATTCAATCATTTTTGGCCATTAATTGTGTAGTATCGGAAACTAATATCGGAACATAGGGCTGGTAGGAATATTATAGTGAAATCATCAAAACATACCGTCAAAACTGAACATACATTTTTCATAGATTCATAAAAAAAAACAGAAAGTATTATCAGAACTGTTTACAATTCTCACAATAACATAACATTATAGAAAAAAAACATCAAAACACAATGTCAAACATAACACAGCATAAAGAAATTTACTGTTTTTATGCAACTCCTGTATTTTTTGTATTTTTATCACAAATAATCTCACAAACAAAAGAAAAAAAATAAAAGAAAGTATTGTCAATCTAACAAAAACATAACATAATTGTAAAAAATCAAATTATAATATCAAAACTGAATACAAATATCCCTTAAATCAGAAAGTATTGTTTGAACTCTTCACAAATCTATTAATAACATAACATTATGGTAAAAATATTAAACATAGTCAATACTGAGCACAATTCTCACATAAAAAACAGAAAATATTCTCAGAACTGCACACAAATATCACAAAAACGAAATACTATCATGGAAACAACAAAACATAATGTCAAAACGAGACAGACAGAAAATATTGTCAAAACTGTTCACAAATCTCACAAGAACAAAAACATAATTTTATAATGAAAACTTCAAAACATAACGTTAAAACTAAATATACCTCTGTAATGGAAAAACAAATTATTGTCAGAACTGTACACAAGTTTCACACAAAAAATAACACTAGAGTGAAAACATCAAAACATAATGTTCAAACTGAACACACATCACACATAAAAACCATTAAGTATTGTAAGAATTGTACACAAATATCAGAAAAAAACGCAACTCTTTAGTGAAAACATTAAAACAAAATGTCAAAACTGAACACACATCTCACATAAAACCAGAAAGTATTTTCAGAACTGTACACAAATCTCACAAAACACCAAAAAACTATAGTGAAAACGTCAAAACATAATGTCAAAACTGAACATAAATATAACATGAGTAACTTATCAACAGTCCTACTCCGCATCAAATCAGAGTCTATGAACAAATATTATTAAAGGAAAAATATAAATATTACCCGTAACAATATAAGTGTTTGTCATTCTGCAGGTAATACACTCTGTACAAGCTGAAAGTTCAATACTGCTACTTGTGTGATAAAGAAAAACGTCTGTGCTAGACGAAAAATTCACATCTGTATATGGGTTGACAGAAAAAGCAGTTTGCTTTGTGGTATAAGAGACATTCATTTGTTTTATATTATACAATTGTAAACATAAAAAGCCACTAAGACAGTAGCTAATAAATATGAAAATTCTTTTTTTTTGTAATTTTAAGGATGTTCGCTGGTCATGTTTATGCATTTCTGTCAGATTTTCGGACTACTCTGGTTTTATCCATTCAAAAGCAAATAATATTTTGCTCGGTGACCCACTAATTTTTTTTGTTTATTTCATTTTATATATCTTTCAGAGCATTCTGACAAAATTGTATTCAACTGGTGTTATTTTGTCACATTCATTATTGGATAAACATTGCTCATGTTAAACCTATGAAAAATACAGAGGAGTTCAGTTTCCCGCCATTTTTTGAAACACATGTATCTCAAAATTTTCATCGGTAACCTATCAAATTTTTCGGCATTAGTTATTTCTTTTTCAATTTTCCAACAAAAAATCACATTTAATTGATATCCTTGTTATTTTGAAATTGACCAGCGAACATCCTTAAGTATTTTTTATAACCCATTCATATCGTTTCCAACAAATGCCTATGGTGATGGCCTCTTTGATTCCAATAATTCAAGTACTAGTATATATTATTCAACTTTTTGTCATTCAGATCCAAAACGAAGTTTTTGGAGATTTTATATCTTTCTGTATTTCTTATTTCTTTGATCATTAATATGAAAAAGAAACGAAATGGGGTAAATGTCAAGGAGAAAACTTCCCATCTGCAGGTTCAAACGACACAAATCAAAACATCTAGGGGTCACCGTACATGTAAGTCTTTAGCACAGTGAGGAACCTCACACCATATAGCAAGCCCTAAATGGCCCTAAAAAGTAAACAAACCACATCCAATAACCCGAATATCAAGAAACTAAAATTTTATAAGAAGATAAGAACAAGCCAATGACCAACTTGACTTGGGACAGGCGCAAAAATTGCGGTGGGGTTAAACACGTTTTCTTGGATAAAAACTCTCTCCCTATGTGTGGTGAATTGCTGAAAAATAAATACACAAAAGACTCATAGTTAAAATCAAACTAGAGAAAAGTCCAACTTATCAAAACGAGTACCTTTACAATGGAGTACACAAAACATGAAGACAATACACACGGGTACTGTCCTGACAGATGCTCGCAGTTACTGACAGCTACATTGTTACTAAGAACATAATTTCCGTTGATGATGATATCAAGCCTTCGTACATATGAAACTTCAATTGAAATACTTCTAAATTTGATTTCGTATAACAACATCATCAATTATGAAAGAAGAACATGATATTGTCGATGCCAAACACTGCCAATATGAAAAATTGTTCTAATTTAGTTACGGTGTAAAGAAATCAGGAGCTGATCAATATCTTTGCCAACAAAAACCAGAAGTGAAGATTTAACAACAATGCTGTATTTATATCCTTAATGAATAAGTTTGTTCATCAGATTAATAAGATTGAAAGGACAATTTTTAAATTTATGCGCTTTGTAAATGAAGTTTGGATGTTAAATGCCCTGTTGTATAAGAGCCCTGCATGTAGAACCAAATTTCCTTCATAAGCCGATGTATCTATAAAAAAAATTTACAGAGTGTTTTTATCAATATATGATATCTAAAGCCTTGATGCAAGAGTTTTTTTCAGTTAGACAAAGATTTCGGTTGTTGAAGTCGGAAACATCATTACATACTCGTGCATATCGAACAATATGTGAAATGTAGACATCGTAGGAAGGGACTAACGGAACATCGCCGTCGAAATGGGGAAAATCAACTATAGAGAAAGAAATATCATCCCTTTTTTCATAAACTTTAGTGTTTAACTTTCCTTAATTTATTGATATATCAAGATCAAGGAAAGGGGTATGATCGCTGCTGCTATTGGATTTATTTAAAGTAAATTCGGCAGGATAAATTTCGTCTGTTAATTTAGAAAATTCAGGATTATTTAAAGCTAACATATCGTGCAAATATCTGCATGCATTGCTAACTATCCACTAAATGTTGTTTAGAAGGGTCTTTTTAAACTTTGGCCATCAATTGTGACTCGTAGCAATAAAGGAATAAATCTGCTATGACTGGTGCACAGTTGGTACCCATAGGAATACTTATTTCTTGCTGATAGATTGTATCACCGAAACGAAAATAAAAATTAGTAGTGTTTCAAATTCCAAACGAGTTTTATATAGACAAATTGTTTTATCATGTTTTTCTAATTACGTCCCTTATTGTTTTACTTTGTTTCAAATGAAGATTGGAGACTTAGTTTGTGTTGCGTTTACTCACAGAATATTCTGATAAACATATTCACCAACAAAGTTTGGAGACAAATTGTTTCTGCTGTGTTCCACATTAAAAAGGTGTTTGTTTTACTCAATCTTTATAATTAAGATGACCTAAAGAAGCTAACAGAGGGATATTGTTTAATCCTAATTTCGTATCATTATTGTTCACTATCTTTTTCCACCTTCTTCGAAACTGAACCTCGTCTCGCGTTTTTATGGAGAATGTAAGTCTGATCATTATGACATCCAACAGGATCACCATCCATGAGGTGCAATTAGGTCTTGACAATTTCTAAATTTTATGAAACTTTACAGAAAGGATGTAGTGACACTGTAGAACTCATTTTAAGGCGAACAGTTTCCAAAGTGGCAGCTGTTATCTAGGAAATAAGGCAGAACATTAAAAGTCCAATTTGATGTTTTTCCTGAAGAGATGTGTAGATAGGTTTTAGCACATTTTCATTTTCATTCGTTATTCTTCCATCCCGTCCGTGGACCTGTTCGAAGTAAATTTGAGGGACCATAAGATCTACAGGTTTGAAACCTGATGGAATGCTAGCCTTAAATATCGGAATGGGCAATTAACAAACATTTTTCTTATTAAGGTCCATTAAGAGTGCATTTTTTTGGATTTTAAAAGATGAGTGGTTTTCTATAGAGCCCTACGGCGAAATGACATTTTAAGTTTTTTGACTTTATCAAAGAATGATCATCAACAGCTTCATTTCAAATTAGGGATAGTTAGAGTTGAACGTTCACTGATTAATATTTCATCGATATCAGGACGAGATAAAGTTCATCAATGCAAAAAAATATAAATAAAAGAAAGAAGAAATAAGGGCGGTAGGGACAATTGGAGCATCGATTTTTGATTGCCACTGGAAAGGGAAGAAATGGGTAGGGGTGGGAAATTAAGCCTTCTGAATCTGTCCTCCTTAGAAAAATATTGAAGAGTTCTTTATACTTCATGGAGAGTAGCGTTGCTCCGTAAAGTTCGCCTAGAATGTTTTGCGCTAGGCTTTCCGTATTATAACCCGACTACCCCGCATAGGATTTCTCTATTCACCATCGGGAGACGCTCTCAGAAGCTCTGTCAAGGAACCCCGGGAAACCGATTCAAGTTCTTTGAAAGTTATGTTTTAATTTCAGGAATGTGAACAATTTTTTTAAAGGGGATTATCTGCCAAAGTTCTATAAAAAAAAGGTCTGAAAATCGCTAAGAAATAGGAGATCGTTTTGGAGACTTTTGTGGAAAGAGTTGTGATTTTTCTTTCATTATTATTTTATTTTTCGTGAACTCTCGCACGTGTCCATTATAACATCCGGGGCCAGCGAAGAGTTGTTTAGGGGACGGTGATTGGAAGCGGAGGAAAGCCGGAATGTTGTTGTATTTTTTCTTCTTAGAGCAAATAAATCAAAAGTAAATCTATATAAACTGTATGGCGGAACTTTGTGATGTGTAAGAGGGGTTTTGAAGCCATTTTACAGGTTTTATTTGAATAAAAAACAGTGAGATATTGAGCAATGTATGAGCACCCTCTCAATTTTCAAACAGGCAGCTAACGTTTTCATTGATTTCGGTTGATATACATTTTTTACATTATAAGGAAGTTTACAGCAGATAATGTCTCAAACATTTACCACATGCGACTTGTCATTTATTATATATTCAGAAAATTCACATGTTGAGTCAGGGGGCGGCAATCCCGGTGGTTTCCGGTACGGAGATCAATTTCAAATTTGGACTGTCTTTAGGGAAAAAGGCCCCAATACTACCTGAAACACGTGTGCAGCATAAAAACTTTACTGCTTATTATGTAACTTGGGTGTTTTTTTTTTGTAATTTCAATTGTAGTTGGGTTATTAATATTGTTGTCTTCGTATTTTTGATTCTCCTTAAGGTAGATAGACAGTATCATTCATATCCATGAGATTTTGTTGTAAGTCGGCACAATTGAAGAACCAATCCTACTTACCCGAAATCTGTAATAAAAAGTATGGGTCACCATGCTTGCTTTTTCTAGAATTGAGATCAAAGTTTGCTCATTTTAGCCATTTTTTCACCTAAATTAACATAGAATGCACAGGGGAAATATGGAAAGGCAACTTTTAGCTTAATAGGAATGAACTTTTTATCCATGAGAATTTCTTGTATTTTTGTGAACAGATAGTTTATGATGTAATTTATTGATAAGCATTAAAAAATATATATGTCACCATACTTTTAACGGAGATATTTTACAAAGTGTCCAGATTAAACATTATTTACGGGAGAAGGGAGTTAATTCGCGGCAAAGTAAACGAAATATGGCCGTTTTACATCTGTCATTCAATTATGACGTCACAAAGGAAAAGCTGTCAAATTACTGTTCCGGCTCGAAAATCAAACCTACCCCGTATCCGACTCTTTATTTTTCTGATGCGCGATTGAATTGCGCAGCGCAACAGTGTCTATCTATCTTAAATATTTTCGCCGATTTGGCCAATTTAGTCGGAGCACTTTTTTTAATTGTGCCTCTTGAAACTGAAATTCAAGACACATACGTAATCAACGTAGAAATTCATAATTCGACCAGATACGCACATGATCACACATTCAAATGGAAGTGAGACACTTATAAATAAATTAAAAAAAAAACATCATACATCGGAATCAATCGCGCATCATTCTCATGAGTGAAAACACGCACGTTTAAATCATCACCAATATGATGAACAAGGCGCGTCAGTTAAAAAGTTCAGGGAAATTGTTAAAGTTATAATAAAGGAAATGGTTTGGGTTATAGCCAGGTTATTTTCAGGGAAAGGTCGAGAATTCTACTTAGCGAAAGGTAAGGGATATAGTTATTGTCAGGCAAACGGTCAGATTTATATTGAATGAAAGGACTAGAGTTATATTCAAGAAAAGATAAAGGGGGTTGGCGTTGAATACAGAGAAAGGCTAAAGGTTATATCCAGGAAAATATAAGGAAATAGTTATGCATGTGTTTTATTGTCTGCTTCATACCTTGACCTTTTGTTGTACATTGACGAACATGGACGTCCGAAATCTAGATTATATGACAAACGTGATGATTTTGACTTTCCAATTGTGAACTTTCCCTTTCTCTGCAGCAATATACCTGCATCTCCAGCATATGGAGTATATATTTCACAGTTAATTCGTTACCGTAGAGCGTGCAGTACATACAGTGACTTTGTGGAAAGAGCAAAAGCACTGTCACAAAAACTGCTGAGTCAGGTATATGTTCAGCCTTTGTTACTTTCATCCCTTCAAAAATTCTATGGCCGTCACCACGACATCATAGATAGATATGAAATGTCAGTGTCACAAATAAAAACTGACATTTTCAGCTAGATTCGCGTCTTCCCTGATTTGACATTACCGGTTTCGACTTTACCCTGCATTGACCCACTGACAGTGTGACGGGTGCTGTGCACAGAGCAGGACATGCTTACCCTTCCGGGGCACCTGATGTCACTCTTGTTTATTGAGAGTTCACACTGTTAGTGCTTTAGTTTTTTGTGTTGTATATGTAACGTTCGTGTGTTTTGTGGGCATGTGGTGTCTTTGGTCTTCCGTCTTTTGGTGTTCTTGCTTTTGCCTTGTCTCTGGATTTTGATTTGTGTAATCTTGTGCTTTGTTCCTTCGGTATTCTACTGCCGTTGTTCTGAGTGATGAAATAAACGCATGTGATTTTCATCACTTACGAACGTGATTTTTATCACTAACGAATGTGATTTTCATCAAAAACGCATGCAGTCATCTCTATAGCTCCAGTTATTTAAGAATTGCATTTTTTTTTATAAAATGTCTGCAATTAGGACATGATTTGGTAGCTACATGATCAGAAAGGGGTATTTCATTCAAAAGTAATAAGTTGACACCCTCGGGCAATGTCTTGACCATATTTGCGCGGGTCATGTATTTTACCTATGACACAACTTAAGCATGTGTGGATTTTTAACCGGGATTTCCATCAGAAAATCCGGATTTAAGAATTGTGAAAAAGGGTGGACAAGCGGGCGGTTGCCAAATAGGTTCCTCATTTGTCCGGAGCAAATCTACAACTGTTTGAGATAAAAATGTATTTTGCAGATCATTTTACATATATCAGAGGCGTGCATTTCGATTTTAAATAATTAATGGTAGAACTTAACCATATGTCAAATATCTACAAACAGGGTAACCTGTTTGTTCAGGATAGAGCAGGATATCGCCCTCAACAGTTTTCTAAAATTTTCCAAAATAGGCGACTTCAAAGGAAAGCTAAAAATTGCAGATTTTAAATTAAATAAAATGTGTCCATGGGACACGGATGCCCCCGCCATACAGATATATCGGCAACAGGAAGTAGATAAGCCATGGACTTGAAAAGGGGAGACACGGTACAACTTATACCAAAGTCAAATCATTCCTGCATACATAAGCTGAGCAATCTTTGACGCAAATTTCGGACGGACAAGGGTAAAACTTAATGCCTCCTTAGCCTAACGGCGGAGCATAAATAGGTGTTCATTTAGGATATTCCGAGTTTACCTCTATGAACATGTAAGATATACAAACCCCTGTTTGCTGTCACATTGACACCTTTTCTCTTGTTTACTCAATAAACTTGTTTTACCCTCACCTTTTTCGTACACTGCTTTTACATACCAACAAGAAGCTCTTAAGAGCATGTATCGCTCACCTGGACCATGGCCAATACATTTAGTCAAATAAAATTTCAAACTATGTGAAGAAACCTTTATGTCATATGGTTCAACATTTAACCACTTTTCAAGTTGGTTTTGAACCTGAAAAACATCTTTTTTGCAGAATACTTCTGTAGCCAGGTTTAGATCCAACTCTCTTGGCCATTTCAGAGGAGAAGATCTTTGAATGTTTCCAAATATAGCTAGATTTCACGTCCTCATGGATTTGACATAACAGGTTTTGACTCAACCCTTGATTGAATCAAAGATAGTGTGACGGGTTTGGAGCAGGACATGTCACTCTCGGTTTTCATGGGAGTTCACACTATTAGTGCTTTAGTTCTTCATGTTGTCTTTTTATTTCTGCGCATTGTTGCTGTCTCACGTCCTTCTTTTGTCTTTGTTTTTCTCTGTTGGCGTTCTTGCCATGTGTTTTGTGATCATCACTGCCCTCGTTCCTTCGATATTTTACTGCTGTTGTTTCATTTTTTACCCGCAAAAGATCATAGTATTAATCCGACGGAAAGTGGCATTTTGCCAATTCTATATATTCGTCAATGATGGAAAAAGGGGAATAATAAAAGCATCTGCAGAAATCGTGTATAGAAAAAGAAAATGTCCAAATCATCAAAAACACGAATGTACCAATAATGATTACACATAGTACAATTGAGCTGAGGCCTTTTTTCCCTAAAGACTGTCCAAATTTGAAATTGATCTCCAAACCCGAAACAACCGGGATTGCCGCCCCCTGACTCAACATGTGAATTTTCTGAATAGATAATTAATGGTAAGTCGCAGGTGGTAAATGTCTTTCGGGCAATTGTTACCAATTTGAAACTATCTTTATAATGTAAAAAATGTATATAGACCGAAATCAATGAGGGTTGCTCATGCTTTGCTCAATATTTCACTGTTTTTCGATTTTCGAATAAAACCTGCAAAATGTTTCGAACCCCCTCTTAGACATCACAAAGTTTTGCAATGCAGTTTATATAGTATTACAGTTGATTTATTTGCTCCTAAGAAGAAAAACATACATCGACATACCGGCTGTTCTCTGCTTCAAATCGCCGTCCCCTAAACAACTCTGCGCCGCCCCCAAATGTTATATTGGACACGGTGTCCCGGCACCTGAATCAGTTTTCATGGTCTCCGACTACGGAGCTGCCGGATGCGTCCCCCGCTGGTGGATAAGGGTATGCCCTGTCTATTCTGGGTAGTCAGATCATATTACGGAAAGCCTGACCACGAACCATTTTGGCCAAATTGTGTGGAGAACACGCCATACTGCATGCAGTATAAAGACCCCGTCTATATTGTCTAAAGAATGCAGAGTCCCTGGGATTCGTATAGATGCTAAATTTCCTACCCCTACCCATTTCTCCTCTTTTCCAGTGGAAATCAAACATCGTCGACCCCTCCACCTTTGTTTCTCTCTTCTCTTACTTATATTTTTTTCATTTTTTTTCAATTGATTAACTTGTTGTCGTCCTGTTTTAGCTGGACGTTAAACTCTAACTAATCAATCAGATATAAGAGACTTTTAGATCTACAGCGTCCAAAATTTGTAGGGTGTGAGCCCACAATATAGATAAGCAATCAATAAAAAAAAATGATATATGATAGGTTTAGGGTTCATTAATGATCTTAACTTGGTGTAGGATTTTTAAAAAAGATGAATTTTTGTGAACATCTCATATTAAGTAAATCTTAATGAACATTCGACCCAAAGCATTAAAACCTAATGCACAGTTAACCTCATATATTTGGATGTGCAATAAATAGTAATTGTTCAAAGTATGGTCCATTAAGGGTATATTTTAGTGGTTCGAAAATAAAAGGGATAACGATTAATTACTATAAAACCGACAGGGAAAATGGCATTACTATATCCCAGATACTATTAATATTACATGTATATACATAAACTCCCATAGTAAGTTTATATGTAATTTAACATTCATAATTTCAGAATAGCGCGGTACATGTAGCCATGGAAATAATACCAAAAAATTACAATTTTGAGTAAACCCTCATTTACTTTGACCTTTGACTCTGAGTATTGTTATCACCGTTTTTAAAAAGCTCATGATAAGTATAATAAAAAAATGTTTAGAATGTTAAGGCCTACATTTGTAAGATTTAGATGACTCCTTGCGGAGTAATTACCCTTCACGCATTTCTTAGAAGCGTTATATTACGCATTAAACTTTTAAAAATAGTGAATTAAACACTATTTTTCAAAGTTATCAGTTAGAAGAAACCTTCAATTTTAGCCAAAAATTAAAGGTCATGAAGATTATTGGCCAATATCATAGGAAAAATATGGTCTCTCTTATAAAGTGATAGTTAATCAAAAATATTGGAAAAAAGTGTCAATCTCATGAAGTTCTGGATTTAATACATGGGTCCAACATAATAGGACTATTGGTTTTAACTTATTGGTCCAAAAAGTATTTCTTTGGGTCCGATTTTAAGTTGTTTTTGCTTATATCTTAAAGAACCATTTAAAATACAAGGACACCTAAAATAGGAAAAATGTTAGGTAAAACAAAAAAGGTAAAGGTCAAAGTTCAAGATCCTAGCAACAACTTCATTTGTCAAGGTTCCAAACAAATATATATACTAAAAGCTGTGTTATTTTGTAAGGAAAAAACTGATGACTTTGAAACCTGAGAGAGGCTGTCATATCCTTAGCAAGAAGCTTAATTTAGAAACAGTCCACAGCAACAATGAAATAAAAGACTAAAAAAGTATGGAACTTAATCATATTTTCGACTAGACTGGACAAGAAAATAAACCTATTATCAAGTTTTTATGAAGAATACTGGTGAAAGACCTTGCAGCTGTACACTGACTTTTCAATTTTTATTTTTTTTTTTTCGCTTTCCGTTTCAATAATGTCTCACACTAGTTGCCCAATTTATACGATCCAAAAGATTATAGCTGCACACGCTAATGGTACCTTTGGAATCAAAACTTTCAAAATGGCATGGTTGTCGTGTTTAAGGCTTTCAACACATTAGTATGGTATATTGGATAAAATTTAACAAAAAGCTGCTTAACATATGTATTGAATTTTTGAAATGGTGACCGTTACTAAAAAAGCAAAAAGTGGCAGAAAAATTTTAAATGCTCCGAAATTGATGAAATACTGATACTGATATGGAAGACTTCTTGTATTAGCATCAAAACAAAATTAATGTTAGTTATTTTTATTATTATTATCCTTGATAAAGTCCGGCTTATCTATTTCTTGGACACCGGAAATCGAAATTTGTATGATACAACGTATACAACTATGATCCATGTCGACTTGGAATTTTAAAAATGGAGCCCGTTGCTGTGGAAACGGGGAGGAGAAAGGCGTTTAAATCAGACGTGGTGAAAATCTAATCTAGGGTTGCCTTATAAACATGGAATTAAGTTCTTGCATGTTTCAAAATGGTGACTGTTGCAATGACATCAGAAGATGGCAGGAAATCCAAAAGGATCAGTGTTTGATGGAATTTTACAGGACAGTTATGTCTGATGTACAGATCTCATAATTAGACAATGTATTCTGATATGTCAGCTTAGTTTACGTGAACAAAACTGAACTTTTCAGGTTTTATCCCGTTTTTAATATTTTGCTAATGAGTTTTTTTAAGTAACTTGACAATCGATAATATATTTCCAAAGCAGTATGTACGATAAGAGGCATATTTGGCCCCAAATCTAGCTATATTTTCAAACTAAGTTTTCCTCTAAACTTTACTTGGTATATCACAGCTGATATATTGCTGAAATCAAAACTCAAATAAATTGGTGAAGTAACGTCATCATATTCTGATTGTGACGTCACAATTGTCCTGATTCTTCGAATTTTACCGAAAATCGACAATTTTCGTCAATTTTTTGTCATATTTTGGCACGGACAGCACAGAGCGCATGCTTGTGCCAATGAGATTTTTTGATATGTTGAAAGTACATAATAACGCCACCTTTTCATGCAAAAATCTCATTGGCACAGGCATGCGCTCTATGTTTCCTGTACTGAAATACGTAAGTCGAATTTTGGAGTTCATTTTTATCTACAAACAAAAAATAATTGGACAATACCTGTCGAAGTTTATTATATACTGATACTGAATTGTATTTTGAGACATGATTTTATGAAATAAAAGGGTCTTAATTTTAGGGGCCAAATATTGCCGTTACCGTACATACTCCTTTGTTTGTTAAAATCCTTTAAAAGACATAAATCCTTTAAAGGACATTAATTCTAGGATATAATATAGGATTAACACTGATTTTTAGGAAACTATCTATATATAAACTGCGGCACCTACTCACAAACTAAATAAGGTCCGAAGCATTTTTTGTAAAGAAACAATGAAAAGATATGGAGTAAATGCATATCAGACAAAGTCTCTACAAATGCATGATTAAACAAGCAATGGAACAACGCTTTAATTGTTGTTCTTCATCTTGAAGTTACCATGAGGCCTTCCATTAAGTTTGTGTGTGACCTGTTTATACATAAATAATTTCCTAAACACCAATGTTAAATTCTTATAAGTCCAAATAAATTCAAAAAATTGTTTAATCGGAGTAATTGACGTCTTTTTTTGCTGCACTATATTTTCGTGGCAAACGAAAATATCGAAAACTATTTCTTTTGTTATTTATGACGTTGATCAATGAAAACGAACGTTACAATTACATTTGGAATTATATTACAATGTTATAGACTGAAAGACGGAAAGTTACGTTAAAAGTTCAAAGGGATTTTATCAGCTTGAATATAAATTTATTAACATAATATTTAGTTATTTTCTAAGATAAAATGCAGGTTTCTTTTTTCCAGATATCTTAACAAAAATCAGATAACAGACCTTCCTGTTGGACTGTTTGATACCTTGGTAAATCTTATAACTCTGTAAGTGTGAACTAAGGGGTTATCTATTAATTTGGTTAGTACAATCCTTGTATCAGTAGCCATACTTTATGACGGATTGCTGACTAATCGGTGACGGATGCTTGACTGATTGATGTTTTATTGGTCAATGGTCGATAACGGATCCATAAATGACGAATATTTACATATTCGATTGATTTTTTCCGGAATGAAACGTATTTTACGTATTGCATCTATCAATTACGCATTGTATCCGTCAGTCAATCACGTATGACGGATACGTAAATATTTGGAATTTTAAGACAAAACGAATTAACTTAATTTTCTTGTGTGTTTCCCGGTTGTTAGAATTTATTTTTCAACATTTTTATTAAATTCGGAATGTTGTATTTTGTTAAAATATAAATAGATGTTTCGTAATCTAAACTTCATAATACTGGTCTGTGGTTTGAACTCAGTCTGTAAAAATGCCAAATCAATTTAACTTTTTGAAAAATTTTACTTCATCATATCCTGTGCACGAAGTTTTTTTATGTTGCGATGAACACATTTCATGAAATTTAGTGAATATGCAGTTTAAAAAGAGTAAAGTACCAAAATTGCATAAAGACAGTAAATTTTGCAAATTTGTCCTCATCATTCTTTATTTTTACTTCCAAACGTTTAGATTTTATCTGCACTGAAGAGACATAAGTTGCCGAAATGCACATATGCAGAAATTTAAATCCCACAGTTACTTTGGTATTAAGTTATTTGTTACCACTGGGTCGATGCCACTGCTGGTGGCCCCAGTGTAAGTCCCCGAGGATTTCACCAGCCCAGCAGTCAGTACTTCGGTGCTGATCCGAAATTTAAGCCGATTGTATTTGGAACCTTACAATATCAAAATTTTTGTAAACTTTGTTGAAACTAAGGAGATCTCCCATTTTACAAATAGTGCTATGTCTTCTGATATCTAAAGTCAAGGAGTTTTAACACATTTTGAAATTGAAAAGTAAGATTTTTCTGTCTGTCGTGTATGAATTCGTCAAATAATTTGTGTTTGTGCACATGTTCCTTGTTCCATTCATGTTTGAATTCTTCTAATAGTCTAACGTGAAGTGTTCAAACAGCTGTATATATATATATATATATATCATTTTACTATGATTGACAAAATTTGGTTTTCGTAGACTGAGAACAATGTGGAATTAGATTCATACTCTTTATTCAATTATTAAAGAGTGTATCATTAATAATGGATGGATACAAAATGCACCCCAACTATCTATAAGACGTTGGATCCATTAGGGCCAAATTGCTAATTTTCATGATTGTTTTTGAAATACTAACATGTAAGTAAATACAAGAAAAAAAATAATATCAACCATACATTAAAATTGACCCAGTTTGGAGATGTTGCTAGCTCATGAAATTACTCTTCTAATTACTTCATAGAAATCTTTGGAACATATATTGGGCTAAAACTGAATTGAAATAAAGCAGAATGTATATGGCTTGGTCGACTGAAATCATATAGGGATTAATTTGAAGATATTTATTGGAGAACAGAATTATGCTATTGCCATCACGTCCGTCCGTTAACATTTCACATATTCATCTTCTCCTCTTAAATCACTGAAGCAAATTCAACCAAACTTTACAGGAATGATGTATGGAAGGTCCTTTACAAAGATTGCTCATTTCGTTCCGATCCGATAAAAAACATGGCCGCCAGCGCGGAACTTAGATTTAACATTGGACCTAAGGGAAAATTTACATTTTCTTCTTCTCCTCGGAAACCATTGAAGCAAATGCAACCAAACTTTACAGGAATGATGTAATAAAGGTCCTTATCAAAGATTGCTCATTTCATTTCGATCCAATAAAAAATATGGCTCCCAGCACGGAACATAGTTTAACATTGGCCCTATGGGAAATTCAGATTTTCATCTTCTCCTCTGAAACCACTGAAGCAAATTCAACCACACTTTACAGGAATGATGTATGGAAGGTCCTTAACAAAGATTGCTCATTTCGTTCCGATCCGATAGAAAAAATGGACGCCAGCGCGGAACTTAGGTTGAACATTGGACCCTATGGGAAAATTCACATTTTCTACTTCTCCTCTGAAACCACTAAAGCAAATGTAACCAAACTCTACAGGAATGATGTACTAAAGGTCCTTAACAAAGATTGCTCATTTCTTTCTGATCCCATAAAAAACATGGCCACCAGCACGGAACATAGTTTTGCATTGGCCCTATGGGAAATTCAGATTTTCATCTTCTCCTCTGAAACCACTGAAGCAAATTCAACCAAATTTTACAGGAATGATGTATGGAAGGTCCTTTACGAAGATTGCTCATTTCGTTCCAATCCGATAAAAACATGGCCGCTAGCACGGAACATAGTTCAACATTGGACCCTATGGGAAAATTCACATTTTCTTCTTCTCCTCTGAAACCACTGAAGCCAATTCAACTAAACTTTACAGGAATGATGTACTAATTTTCTTAACAAAGATTGCTCATTTCGTTCTGATCCGATAAAGAAACATGGCCGCCAGCACGGAAGATACAAATGTAGTTTAACATTGGCCCTATGGGAAATTCACATTTTCATCTTCTCCTCTGAAACCACTAAAGCAAATTCAACCAAACCTTACAGGAATGATGTATGGAAGGTCCTTTACAACGATTTCTCATTTCGTTCCGATCCAATAAAGAACATGGCCGCCGCCGCAGAACTTAGGTTTAACATTGGACCCTATGGGAAAATTCACATTTTCTTCTTCTGCTCTGAAACCGCTGAAGCAAATTCAACCAAACTTTACAGGAATGATAAACTAAAGGTCCTTAACAAAGATTGCTCATTTCGTTCCGATCAAATTAAAAACAATGGCCGCCAGCACAGAACATAGTCTATTTTCTCATAAATAACAAAACCCTGCTTCAGCATTTTGTCAGGTGAGCGATACAGGCTCAGTGCTTGAGCCTCTAGTATTTCAGCTATCTTACTTTTTGTAGTAGTCATAAATATTAATAATTGTCAACAAAATAAATAAATAAATAAATAAATGCGAGACATTTTCAAAAATTTTAGATATGAATATTAAGGGGACAAGAAGCAAAATCGTATGAAAATGATAAAATTTGTAAAAAGATTTGTAAAAAAAATACATATTAAATGAATTACTTTTTGATACATGTATCGTCGGTAGGTTTATGTAAATGTGAAAGGTTTTATCATCCTAATTAATAATGCCCCTGAAAGCGCACTTTTCAATTTGATGAAAAATTTGCACATATAAATAATGTATCTTTGATATTCACCATCATATATATTGACATGTCTAAAAATGAATTACAAGGAACAAGAACATTAAGTATGTTGAACGTCTACTGTTCCTTAGATAAGGTACAACATACCTTCCATAATATTTGTAAAAAGGCAATGCACATAACAAGCACGTTGTCTTTCCGTTAATGTAAGTCAAAAACAAGACAGGTGAAACGTTAAGCAAAATCCGGTGACATTTTATTATTTCACTTTAATTCCTGTTTTATCAACTAAAATAACATTCTATCTATGTAATTTAGAATAATGTATAGAGAAAACAATTTCTCTGGTTGTCTTATGTATTTCCATAGGGAAACAGGGAGTAAGATTTTACCCGTGCTCTTTGTTAATCAATAAAATGTACCATAAAGTCACATTTTTTTTAAAAAGGGTAAATCTATTAACTCGGTAAGTATGAACTCAGGGTAAATCTATGAACTATGTTGATATTAAGAATAAGGTAAATCTATTTACTCCGAAAATATTAGCTCAGAGTAAATATTTCAACTCTAAGTTTTAACTGAAGGTAAACCTATTAACTTAGAAATTATGAACTTAGGATCAAACTATGAACTCTCTTGATATCAACAATAAGGTAAATCTATTAATCCATAAATATTGGCTCAGAGTAGATAATTCAACTCTGTAAGTTAACACTGAAGGTAAATCTATTAACTCGGCAAGTATGAACTAAGGGTCAAACTATGAACTCTGTTGATATTAACAATGGATAAATCCATTAACTCCGTAAATATTAGCTAAGAGTAAATATTTCAACTCTGTAAGTTTTAACTGAAGGTAAATCTATTAATCGGTTAGTATGAAATAAGTGTCAATCTATGAACTCTGTTGATATTAACAATAAGGTAAATCTATTAACTCAGTAAGTATGTAATAAGGGTCAATCTATTACTAGTAACTCTGTAAGTATGTCCTTAGGGTAAATGTTATAACCCTGTATGCATCAACAGAGGTAAATCTATTTCCTGTGTTAGTATTAATGAAAAGTAATCCTATTGGCTCTGTAAGAATTAACTAATCACTCTGTATGCATTAACAAAAAGGTCAATCTATTAATTCTCAAAGTATAAACTGAGAGTTAATTTAATAATTCTGCAAATATTTACTTAGGGAAAATATTAAACTCTGTAACTTTTAACTAAAGGTAAATAAAAACTCTGTAAAGAATGAAAAGATATCATAGGTAAGTCTTTAATATGGGTAAAGTTATTAATTAACTAATTAACCGATCACTGTAACACGAAGAAAGCATATCAGCATAACTGGTTTTCACTTTTTTATTGATTGAAAATAATACTTTATTCTACATCGTTAGATTATACTTCTCATATTCATTCACTCCATATCCATTCATAAAGTAATCACAATACAAACACAGTCCCCGAGGGTATTCACCAGCCCAGTAGTCAGTACTTCGGTGCTGACCCGAAAGCCGATTCTATTGGAAACTTACAATATCTAATTTTTGTAAATTTTGTTGACCACTAAGGAGTATCTCCCTCACGCAATGCTCTGTCCTTAGCTGATTTTGGCTTTACATTTAGATCGTTTTGGTTATTTGTTCTCCATCAGTTTTTAAACATCTTTGATTTTTTGGTCTTCCAAAGGTTTAGATTTTATCTGCACTGAAGAGACGTAAATTGTCGAAATGCGCATATGCAGAATTTAAATTCACAGTAATTTCGGTATTTAGTTATTAATTATACTTTACAATACAAAAGTAATTAGTATTTTCAACAGTCTTGTTAAAATTGTTGTATTTTTACCCCCCTCCCCGCTTTAGCGGGCGGTATATGTTTATCATGGTGTCCGTTCATTCGTACGTTCCTCTGCCCGTCCGTCCATTCGTTCATCCGTCCTCCATAAGGGTACCTACTTTGTGTCGACAACTACCCTAGACCACTTGATGAAATTCACTGAAATTTTCACAGATTGTTTAGTACATATTGCCATTGTGCACCAGCTATTTGACAATTTGATTGGATTTCTTCCAATGGGGAAGCGGGGGTAATGACACATTTTTCTTGTTATAGTTGGCAATGATCATTATCCTTAATCCAAATAACAACTACTGCAGCATTTGTGACCGATAATTTTCATTTCTTAATTACATGTACTGCAAAAAGTTATTGCAGAAATGTGTCTTCATGAAAATAATATAAATGAAATAATATCTGAACGGAGTACAGAAAAAAATACATACATATAATGATGTTCGGCCATGTTATTTTTGATGATATCTTATTTCATTGTTTAATAATTGAGTTCACTTACTCACTTGATAGTATATGCGTAGTTAAGATCAAAATATCAAATAACAGTTTGTATGTTTAGAACGATGTTTCGAATATAAGGTGATCGATGGTAGGTATCCTTATTTAATCAAAGTCCCTATGTGTTATTCTTGTCAGGTGGTTGGCTGAAAACAATTTAACAACTGTAAGAAAAGGGGCTTTTGATGGCTTGATAAATCTTCTAAATTTGTGAGTATTCAACAAGAACTATTTAAACCATCGATGGTAATTGACTGTATGTTGTTAAAATTCGTAACTCTGGCAGTGTTGTTACCATAATTAAATTATAATCGGCAGAAACAACGGCAGTAGAATACCGAAGGAACAAAGGAGTGAAATTTACAAAAATCGAAGTCCAAAGACACGGCCAAAACGAGAACACAGAAAACAATGACGTTAGACACAGAAAACAAAGACGTTAGACAGATACAAAGCACAGAAATAGAAATTACAACATTCAAAACAAAGGCATTCAAAGTGTGAAATCCAGTGAAACTGAGAGTGACATCAGGTGCTTCGGAAGGGTGAACATGTCCTGTTCTGTTAACAGCACCCGTCACAAGGTGAGTGAGGCATATATGTTTTTGAAAGATCTGTTAGGTAGCTGATTGGTTAATGTCTTTTGCTAACCGTGATACAAAACCAATTGAAAATGAAATGCTTTTCGTTCGTTCTTAAACTTATACTTGCCAAGGAACAATCAATTAAACAGTTAACAATTAACATTCACAAGGAAAAAGGAAAAAATCACAAATACGTGAATGTTACTATCTATCACCTGCTAATACATGATTGTTACTCCGACGATGTCAATAAAAAGTCATACATACTTGAATGTTACTATCTATCACCTGTTACACTGAATGAAAAGTTTGATTTACTGAAATTTTAAACCAGCATTAAACTCAAATTTAATATGTAGTTTATAAGAATACTTTAAGTTTATTCTCTAAATAAATCTTTGATTTAAAGCTAGTTTAATCTACATTTATGTAGACAAATAAACTCCCAAATTTAAGTTAAATTTACTTCAACATTTAAATTTCAAGTAAAATATATATTAAATGCAAAATAAAGTTGATAAATTTCTAGTTTACTTGCATTTACATTTTGCTGCTTAAACTATAGATTTAATATGCATTTAATGTATAATAAATTTGAAACTTCAAGTTTAATGAGACTCTTTTTTCAGTAAACCAATCAATTCATCCAGTGTTAATACCCGATTGTTACTACCACGATGTCAATAAAAAAGTCACTAATACCTGAATGTTACTATCTACCACCTGTAAATACCTAATTTTTATTCCGACGATGTCAATTTAAAGTCATAAATACCTGAATGTTACTATATACCACCTGTTAATACTTGGTCGTTACTATGACAATGTCAAT
>MJUU01013536.1:2891-24269 GCA_002080025.1 Modiolus philippinarum | reverse complement strand
GTACTTGCTATTTTTCCCTTGGGCTTTCGGTTTTGACAGTTGTGCTCGGTAACTTTGCTTTACCCTTATTTACAGGCATTAAATTATATACATATTGGTAAATATACAAGTATTTTTATTAATTTATTGTTTTCGACTTCAAATAATTTATAAATAGTTTTGGAAATGAGTACTTCTTTTTGGACTACTTTTGGATTATGGCTTTCCATATTATTTGATTTTAATTCAGTTGACGAGAGGTAACTTCTTGAAACACGTTTACAGCATAACGAAATTTACTGATTTTATGCGACTTCGGTATTTTTTGTATTATTAATATTTTACGATAATAATTTAGATTATTACGCTTAAGATATGTTTATGATTTTCTCTAAGATTGCTTTGAGAAACAATTTCGGTGTGTCGTAAGATGAACTAAAGACCATCCCAAGTGTGGTCATAAAATATGTCTTGTGATGAAACCTGGGACACATTCGAGAATACCAGCCCTGTTTATAAGACTTATGTAATAGTAACTTGTGTATAGGCCTACATCAGAATTTACAGACTGTCTCAGCTCCGTATCAAGGTCCTTAGGCAGTCTGTATATCTGATGCAGTCCGATACACACGTTTCTATTACTTTTATTTCATTGAACAAATTTACCAGTCAAACGTTTTAGGCTAATGTTTTCCTTTTTTTCTAATAATCGGCAATTTACGAAAATAATTAGTAAAAGTAAAAGTGAAGTTATAAAACATAACTATGAAATGTGCAGTTACCAATTTCTGGTATCCTGGAACTGATGAAAATTTAAAACGATGTGAGATTAATTAATTTTTTCCTATCTTTCTCGGGTGGCAGGGTGAAAAAAAATAATAAATTGAGATTTTTAAGCTAAATATATGTTTTTGTTCTGCTGACGTCACCAGCGGGCTGTATTTCATTAGATGGTTGTATCGGATTTCAATACAGCCCGCACAAGCGATATAGCCCGGACGGAGTATTGTTTGAGCTGTATGTTGCAATATAGTATACCATGTGATAGTAACTGAACCAATTGCATTATTTGTAACAAAAGTGAGATGAAATAATCTGTAATATACTACCAATTAATACCTGATTGTAAGTAACTGCCACCTGTTAATGCCTGATTCTGAATTTCTACAACGTGTGAATGCCTAATTGTTAGTATATACCTCCTGCTAATATCTGACTGTACTGTAAGTATTTACCACCAATTTAAAGATAATGCATGACAGACCGGTTTAAGTGATATTTTCATTTTAAGGGCTTTCAGATTTGAAATGTCCATCGTATTGAAATCATAAAATTTAGTAAAAGGAATCACATATTTTATAAAAAAAAAATAAGTATTATTTCAATAAAGAACAGTATTTTGTGATGGGTTAATAATACATATTAAACATTTTTTTTCAAGGCGCAAGATTAAATATTTCAAATATTTCAGAAAAAGTAGTTAATAAAGACCACCACTTTGATTTTTTTCATTGTTTTGCAATGCTCGTTATGAATTAAATTCTATGAAGTAATTGTAAAATACAAAAATATAGACGTTGCATAATAACAGTACATTTTGTTATTGAAAAGGCAAATTCAATATAAAGACGTCAAATACATGTATGACAGAAATCATTCAAACGTTTGCCCTGATTATAGATAATATGAGTGCATTTTCTAAATATTGACATATTTTACCACTGAAATAATAACTGCTATACTAAAAACTTTAAAGTTGAAATTTTCTTTTGTAAACTCTGAAATTTAAGGGAGTACGAGCCTCAGATTTCAGAAGCATTCTATATCCTCGGGTTTTATCCATTCAAACAGTGCTAAAAATTTTTGCACATGGATTACATTTTCTTTGTCATAAGTCACTTTAAAATACATAAAATAGACTGTGTATAAAAATTTAATCAACTTCCAATTACAATTTCATATATTTAAATGCCTATAAACATCTTATGCAAATTCAAGGAAAACTCTAGAGAGATCTCAAAAATTCCTACATGGATTTTCAAAATTTTTTGCTCAAGTTGTTCCATTAGCAGTGCTCTTCAAAACAAAAAGTCAGAATTTTACTTCTAATTACAAAATTTCTGAGACTCGTACTCCCTTAATTTGGTTTTCTCTCTCACATTGATATTGTTTTTATGTAACTTAGATAATTCTATAAGCAAGTTCTCCATCGAGGGCTTTGAAGCTCTATACCACGCCTGGGAAACCTTATGGCCTCAACTGAATTTTACTACCAGGAATTTATTAAAACAAAGTGACAGATCCTGTTTTCAAAAGTCGGGGAATGTCACTCCATGTAAAACAGGTCAAAGATCTAAGTATAATTAAAACCAAATAAATGTCTGCGTTTTAAGATAGAAATCGTGTGTATTGTAGTCAGCCGCTTCGGGGGCGATTCCAAAATCCGGACATATAATGTATAAATATAAATTACCCTAGTTATTCGAAAGAGAAAATGTTTTTTTATTTGTTATAACTTATTTTATAAATTTATATGCATCGAAAGTCTATGATTTTATCGAACTACACTTATTAAGTGTAAATCACAGATTTCTGGACGCCGGTTTTTTGGTTGGGAACATCGAGTTTCCCAGGCGTGTATACGCAGTGGACAAATAAGCTTCTGATACAAATAGATGTTAAATAATTGAAATGCACACAATGTTTTAAGACTATGCAGAGTTTTTGGTTGTTTATTTCGGGGCAGCTAATATTGCTTACAATTTGTAAAACAAGCCATTATTTTGGCTTATTCATCAGCTCGTTTTTTAAATGACATATATTTTAAATGAAAATTACTGTGTTTATGTTACTTATTGAACCAATATTTACGTAAATAATAAATTTTTTCTATTTTTTCGAATATTTATACATGTTAACATAATGCTAAGTAACTTCTAAAAATTTGATTTATCAAGACATTATATGTATTCGATGTCATAAAAAAAAGACTTACAAGGCCTCATGGTGACTTCAAGATGAACAACAACAATAACAGCGTTGTTTCTTTGCTTGTTTTTACCATGTATTTGTAGAGACTTTGTCTCATGTGTATTTACTCCATATCCTTTCATTCACCATTAACAATTTGATTCAAGTGTATTTAATTTTTATATAGGGGATGTTAGTTATTTTATAACATTGAAGTAGCTATAATCTAAAGGAAATAATTGTGGGTCAAAATATACAAGGCAACATCTTAATCGTTCAAATATACAGTCTTTTTTTCAAATACTTTTAGCAAAAGACTACACTCTTAATCAAAATGACAAGGTCAATATATGTGATATTCTGTATTGTAATTTCATAAATTAGCATACAAGTTTTAAAATTGTTTTAAAAGGTCATGTCTTAGCTATAGTAAGCAAGCAGTTGTTGCAACACATGCTAATTTTACTACTATGTGAAAAGGTCAATCATCTTTATCGCGAAGGCAAATCGAACAAATCAGGTTTGAAAACTGATTCTACATGTTGTCGGAAAAAACTTACTCGAATTATTTTCTTAATATTATACTACATATATTTAAGTACTTTGAAATAATTTTCATTTTTAAAATACTATCAAAAGTAAAAAGATAAATAATTTTTCATAAAATCATTTTAATTCTCGCTATTCTTTATCTGAATGAAACCAGGAATAATGATTAAGGTGGCTCGCTCATCACATTATTTTTTTTNTTTTTTTTTTTTTGGGGGGGGGGGGGTCAGATTTCGGAACTGCTCTGGTTTTCTCCAGTTTAATGGGTGGAAGAATTTTGCACGAAGACCCGCAGTATTTTGTTTCTTGAATGCTTTTTGTTGGTCAAATCGGCATACTTGACGAGTTTCATAAAATTCTGGCTTTTAGACAAAGAGTAGTCCTAATGTTAAATTAATGGAAAGTCTAGAGAAATCCGTTTCCCGCTAAATTTTTAATGTCTTCTATCTCCGTTAAAAGCTCGCGGGCCTATATATTTTTTATCATTTCATAAAGTCTACAACGCTTAATCAATTTAAGTAAGTTTCAAGAAATCCCTGATATCAATACCATCATGAGTGAGCCTACTTAATTGAACATTTTGATACAAGACTCCTCACCAATGTATAACCACCCAGTTCTATTTTCACCAAATAATGAGATGTAGGTATTATTTATTACAGAAGTCTAAAGAAGAATGAGATAACAGGATTTGCAGTTGGATTATTTGATCCTTTGGTAAATCTAAGACGTCTGTAAGTACTGAAATAGAAATACTGTCAGATTATCTAGAAAAAATGATACATCTTTGATTTTAGGGAGTGTGAGCGTCAGATTTTAGAAGCATTCCATATCGTTGGGTTTTATCCTTTTAAACAGGGCTAAAATTTTTTGCACATGTATCATATTTTCTTGTTTATAAGTCACTTTAAAATTCATAAAATAGACAATGTATAAAATTTTATCAACTTCCAATTATATTTTCCTATATTTTGAGGCATATAAACAGCTAATGGAAATTGAAGGAAAATTCTAGAGAGAACTGTTGTCCGCCAAAATTTTGATGTCTTCTATCTCAAAACTTCTTCCCTCTATTCAATTTTTTTTTTGCTCATGTTGTTGTATTAGCAAATCTCTCAAAACAAAAGGTAATCGTTTTAGTTCTAATAACAAAATTTCGGACACTCATACTCCCTTAAAGTCATGTATAAAAGACCAGTGTAAAAAAACAACCACACGTTGATGAAAAAAGTATCTTTAAAACTCGATAGGAAATCGAGGCCATGTGAGCTTTTGCCATTACTTGGCGTCCGTCGTCTGTCGTGGTCGTCTATAAACTTTTCACATTTTGACTATCTCCTCTGAAACCATTTGACCAATTTTAACCAAACTTTACAGGAATGATGTATGATAGGTCCTACACAGAGATTGCCGATTTTTTTCTGATCCGCCAAAAATATGGCCACCAGGGCGAACATAGTTACACATGGGACCCTATAAGAAATTGCACATTTTGGCTATCTCTTCTGAAACAACTGAACAAAACTAAGCCAAACTTTACAGGAATGATGTATAGAAGGTCATTTCCTTAGCTTGCCTAAATTTTTCCGATCCGCCAAAAACATGGCCGCCAGTGCAGAACATAGTTTAAGATGGGACACTATGGGAAAAGCACAAATTTGCTATCTCCTCTATAGCTACTGAAGCAAATTGAACCAAACTTTACAGTAATGATGTATGAAAGGTCCTTTACTTAGATTCTGAAATTTTTCTGATCAGGTTATAAATATGGCCGCCAGCACAGAACATAGTTTAACATGGGACCCTATGGTAAAAGGATATATTTGCTATCTTCTCTGAAGCTACTGAAGAAAATTGAACCAAACCGTACAGGAATGATATATGGAAGGTCCTTCCTTAGTTTGCTGAAATGTTTTCGATCCGCCAAAGAACATGACCGCCAGCGCAGAACATAGTTTAACATGGGACCTTACAGGAAAAACATATATTTGCTATCTCCTCTAAAGCTACTGAAGCAAATTGAACCAAAATTTACAGGAATGATGTATGGAAGGTCCTTTTTGTAGATTGCCGAAAAATTTTCCGATCTGCTAAAAACATGGCCGCCAGCGCAGAAAATAGTTTAACACGGAACCCTACGGGAAAAGCATATATTTGCTATCTTCTCTGAAGCTACTTAATGCAAATTTAACCAAACTTTACAGGAATGATGTATGGAAGGTCTTTTATTTAGATTACCGAATTTTTTCCGATCCGCTAAAACATGGCCGGCCACCAGCGCAGAACATAGTTTAACATGGGACCCTATGGGAAAAGCATATATTTTTTACACCATAACTAAATTTAAACAATTTTTCATATTGGCAGTATTTGGCATTGCACAATATCATGTTTTTCTTTCATAATTGATGATGTTGTTATACCAAATCTATTTAGAAGTATTTCAATTGAAATTTCATATGTAAGAAGGCTTGATATCATAGTCAACGGAAATTATGTCCTTAGCTAGCTGTCAGTAACTGCGAGCATTTGTCCGGACAGTACCTGTGTGTATTGTCTTCATGTTTTATGTACTTCATTGTAAGGGTACTCGTCTTGATAAGTTGGACTTTTTTCTAGTTTGATTTTTACTGATAGTCTTTTTGTGTATTTATTTTTAGCCATTCACCACACTTAGGGGAGGGTTTGGATCCAAGAAAACGAGTTTAACCCCACCGCAATTTTTGCGCCTGTCCCAAGTCAGGAATATGTTGGTCATTGGCTTATCCTTGTCTTCTTATAAAATTTTAGTTTCTTGATATTTGGGTTATTGGATGTGGTTTGTTTCCATTGATTTATTCACTTTTTTACCTTTTCGGGGTCATTTAGGGCTTACTATATGGTGTGAGGTTCCTCACTGTGTTGAAGACCATATGGTGACCCCTAAATGTTTTGTTTTTTTGTCGTTTTAACCTGGATATTGGATGTTGTCTCCTTGACATTTACCCCATTTCCTTTCTGTTTCATATTTGCTATCTTTTCTGAAGCTACTGAAGCAAATTAAACCAAACTTTACATTAATGATGTATGGAAGATCCTTCACATAGATTGCCGAAAATCCTCCGATCCCATAAAAACATGGCTGCCTTCACGGAGCATAGTTTAACATTGGACCCTAAGGGAATATCACATTTTCATTATCTCGCCTGATACCACTGAAGCAAATTCAAACATTTTTTACAGTAAGGATGTATGGAAAGTACATTACAAAAAATGCTCATTTCATTTAGATCGGACAAAAACATGGCCTCCAGTGCAAAACATATTTAACATTGGATCCAGGAATGAGATAACCATCCTTATAATCATCATCTCTGAAACTTATCAAGCGAATTTAACTAAACGTATACAAGGTCCTTTGCAAAAATTATTCAATTCAATAGGATCAGACATCAGAGAAAAAACGTGGGTATTAATGAAGATAATAGCTAAACATTTGACCCCATTGGTAAGAAAACATCAATTTTAGTCATGCATGGCATAGAAGCATTTTGCTAGGTGAGCGATACAGGCTAAGTCTCTTAGCCTGTAGTTGTAAATTCCACTCCTTTGTTCCTCAGTACTCTATTGCCGTTGTGGAATATGTTTAAGCCACTTGAAATACATGTATATATTTTTATTGCTGAAAAGAAGTTTCCTATTGAGTCATTAGTCCTGTGTTGAAGTCGATGTATATTGAAATTTTTGACGGATGGAAATTGACATCGAAATAAGCAAGCACAAATACAGAGAAATTTACACCTGCATTTAATATCAAATTATTTGTATAAATTTTCACTTATCTGGCAAGCATGGTGATGAATTTTATCATGAATAATTAGATCTGTAACTATAATTCAATTTACCCTTCTGAAAACATACCCAGGTATTACATCAGCGCGGAACGATGTACTTGTCAGTGCTATATATAAATATTGCAATATAATTTCCAAATCTACCACACTTATCGTAGTGTATAGGTTCGACTGAATAGAGGATAGTGAATAAAAGGATATGGAATAAATGCACATGAGACAAAGTCTCTACAAATACATGGTAAAAAACAAGCAAAGGAACAACGCTTTTATTGTTGTTCTTCATCTTGAAGTCACCATGAGGCCTTCAACAATGAGCTTTGCTCATACCTCATAGTAAGTTCAAGACGGCCCCTAGCACCGGTTTAAGCAGAATAACATTGATAGTTAAACTTTACATGTATAAAAAGTCCAGTTTAAAGTTCAAAATTAATATTTAGTGATCTCACAAACACAATTAACTAAATTTTCCTTTGGGAAAACACGATAGAAGAGTTAAATGAAATTTATTATAAGAGAAATAGGTTTCATAAACTCGTGGGTCTTATGTATCACTTGCTATCAACTTTCGCTTTTAAATTACAAATAAAAATAAACTCGCTGAAGCTCATTTATTATTATTGTGTAATTTAATAGCGTGAGTTGACAAGTCTCATTTATCATGAAACCTATAAATATATATGATATTATCGAGATCATCTATCTTTCCACTGAGGAATTTCAAAATTACATTTGAGTGACACACAAATCTACATTTCAATTTTTATGTTACAGATAAGAATCAATTTACAGTCAAACCTGGTTTAAGAGGTCACCCAGGGGGAGAGAGAAAATTTGCCACATAAGACAGGTGGCTGCTAAATCAAGGTTCAAAATAACTGAATTAATAGGAAATGGGAAATAAAATTATGGCTGTTAAAACAAGGTTATTGCTTAATCAAGGTGACCGCATGGGCAGGTTTGACTGTATATGATTTACATCTCGTCAATGCAACTAGAATATAAAAATTGGAAAACCGATAGCGAATATGTCCCCTCGGATGTGTGTTCAAGACCTGTAGATTGGTAGGAAATTTCCTGATCCTTTAGTGATCTCACAAACACAATTAACTAAATTTTCCTTTGGGAAAACACAGTAGAAGAGTTATATGAAATTTATTATAAGAGAAATAGGTTTCATTAACTCGTGAGTTATATGAGATTTATTATAAGAGAAATAGGTTTCATTAACTCGTGGGTCTTATGTATCACTTGCTATCAACCTTCGCTTTTAAATTACAATTAAAAATAAACTCGCTGAAGCTCATTTATTATTATTGTGTAATTAAATAGCTTGATTTGATAGCAAGCGATATACAAGTCTCATTTATCATGAAACCTATAAATATATATGATATTATCGAAATCATCTTTCCACAGAGGAATTTTAAAATTACATTTGAGTGACACACAAATCTACATTTCAATTTTTATGTTACAGATAAGAATCAATTTATTTGATTTACATCTCGTCAATGCAACTTGAATAAAAAAATTGGAAAACCGATAGCGAAATATGTCCCCTCGGATGCGTGTACAAGACCTTTAGATTGGTAGGAAATTTCCTGATCCTTTGTGCCTCGCAGTTGATGGATCTCGCTAAAACTGTCTTGGAAAAATCCAACACATGATATTAAAAGTATACTCTACTCTACTCTACTCATTTCATAGAGTAGATTAGAGTAGACCTTTTATATGGACTATTTGATTTGTTTCCTGTACTTCAATGCAGTCTAGGTTTTCTCTCGACTGTCGTATATAATAAATTTAGTCTGACCTTGAAAACATTAGTAATTTTTTTTTGACTTTACGTTTATTGCTATAATTAAATTCAACTTTCATATTGTGTCTTATCTAATATTTCTAATTAAATTCGCTTCAATGAATTATACAAGATTATTTAACTGACATGCTGCAAGATATACAAAACACTTCGATGGCTCAAACTGCAATAGCTTGTTCACCGTGGATAATGAATGAAAGGGTATGGAGTAAATGCAAGTCTCAACAAATACATGGTAAAAACGAGCAAAGGAACAACGCTTTTATTGTTGTTCTTCATTTTGAAGTCGACACGAGGCCTTCAACAATAAGTTTTTCTCATACCTCATAGTCAAGTATTTAGAACCGAACCTTCAGTCAAAGAACGACCAATCCATGGACAAAGGCAACATCGGAAACACTAAGAAACAAGGACACCACTTGAGAACGGGACAAAAAAGAAAAAAAATGAAGACACACATACAGATGACCAACAACAAGTTCAAGACGGCCCCTAGCACCGATTCGAGCGGAATTTTTTGCTGAATGTCGAACAACGCTACACAAATGTCTTTGCTGGTCATTGATGCGGGATTGCCAACAAACATTAATTAAACTTGAAAGTGCTCTTGCAATCACTGGTTTCCGTTGTCCGACAAAGCACTAGTGTCTTAAGCTAGTGGACAATTATAACATGTAGACAAACACAGGGCACACATCATGTCGATTGTAAGAAAACTTGGCATTATGAAATAGTGAGATGTGGGCACTTTAAACAGGTGGTCAGACTTACATTTGGAAATTACAAAAATAAATGATCGTATATCTATATGAGAAATTCTGTCACGAACAAGTACACCATAACTGAAATATAGACAGCTTTCATCTCTCGCACGGGGAATGTCTCGATTCTCTTTTCTGGTCCTTTGTTCAATTTTAAACACTCTGCAACCTAGAACTGTTTACATCGGTTCCTTGGTTGTTCAAGGAATTAAAGTTCGATTGTATTACAATCATAATTATTACATAATATTACAATCATAATTATTACAGAAATCTTGACGAAAATAAGATTACAAGTCTTGATATCGGATTGTTTGATGCCCTGGTAAACCTAAAGGAACTGTGAGTATTGATTCAAAAACAGGCATATAACAATCTTTTGTCGACCTTATGTCAACATTTTTCTACGAAAACAAAAATTAATATTCGCTTTTGGCTCACCTGGCCTAAAAGGCCATGTGAACTTTTGCCATCACTATGCTTCCGTCGTCTGCCGTCCGTCTGTCCGTTGATAGAATTTAAAATTTTTCCTCTGAAGCCATTGAGCCAAACTCGAGACTGAAGACAAACCCTCCTACCTGATTTTGGCTTTACATTTAGATCACATTGGTTTTTTGTTCAACATCTTTGAGTTTATGGTCTTCCAAACGTTTAAATTTTATCTGAACTGAAGAAATATTAGTTGTCGAAACGCGCATATGCCGAAAATAAATTCACAGTAACTTCAGGTATGTAGTCATTTATTACCACTGGGTCGATGCCTCTGCTGGTGGACTGTTAGTCCCCGAGAGTATTCACCAGCCCAGTAGCCGGTGCTTCGGTGCTGGCCTGAAAGCCGATTCTATTTAGAACCTTGCAGTATCTAAATTTTTTTAAATTTTGAAGAAAACTAAGGGTAATCTCCCTCATGCGAAGCTCTCCTTTGATGATTTTAGCTTTAAATTTAGATCACATTGGTTTTTCTTCTCTATCAGTTTTAAAACGTCTCTGAGTTTATGGTCTTCCAAACGTTTAGATTTTATCCGCACTGAAGAGACATAAGTTGTCGAAATGTGCATACGGAGAAAATAAATTCACAGTAACTTCGGTATTTTGTCTTGTTAGTTGTATATATGTTATTTGAAATACATATAATAATTATCAACTGTTGCTAGGGGCCCGCTTGAACTTACAATGAGGCATTATGAAGAGACCTCATTGTTGAAGGCCTCATGATGATTTCAATTAGAAGAATAACAAAAAGCGTTGTTCCGTTGCCTATGCCATGTGTTTGTAGAGACTTTGTCTCATGTGCATTTTTTCCATACTCGTTCATTGTTTATCACTAATCTGTTAGGCGTCATTAGTCTAAAGTACATAACTCTGAATAGGGTATGTAAGTCTCGCCATGTGACACCGAGAAATCACGATAAAATTGCAATTTGAAAACGTTTCCCGCCAAAATATGACGTTGCAGCATTATGACGTCCTAATTTTGTGTTTGAAACGTCATATGTTGTTGTTAAAAATGTAACTTCCGGGTACAAATTATGTGCCCGGAAGTTCCAAAATTGAACGAGACTTACAGACCCTATTATCAATTTTTTTATATGTTATTAAGAGTCTGCAATTGAGGATGGTGTACTATATAACCAAACAAAGGAAGTATATCACCCTAAACGGTAGTCGAGGTTGATATTCTTTTCTGAGTATGGTAATCTTGTGTACGATCCTAAATTTCTAGTAACATTTGTTACATTATACTAAACATCTTGACAGTTTTTCGACTTCAAATAATTTCAATTTCGTCACTGTACAATGAGAGCGGTATACTCAAAAGAAAGTTGGTATACCAAAATACAATTACCACTCTTACAGTTATCCAATCTAAATTCAGGAAATTCGTGTGAAGTATAATGTAATAATTTCTTACACCCATTTAAAAAATCAAATCTTATTTGTTGCAGAGATCTTGACAGCAATAAGATTACTAGTCTTACTGTCGGATTGTTTGATGCTTTGGTAAACCTAAAAGATCTGTAAGTATTTACTACAAAAGCATAAATGACAAAAGGAAACTTTGCTATTAAAATTGAGCATATATCTCGACACGAGATAAAGACTAATATTTATTAGTAATTATAATCAATATCATTTGATTAACAGTGTCTGATAAATCGAGAAAAAAAACGATTTGACCTTTATACATGAAAATATTTAGTCATTTTGGATGATCAAAACAATTAACAATTGATTAGACGAATGACTTATATTCCTTACCAATGGCAAATCAATTTTAAGAATGTACATCATCGAAATCGGACATTTTCTGCAACATTTAATTTAAAATGCAGTTTTACATGTCACTCAAAGTGTAATGGTCGAATTTTCAGTGGAAAGAGGATCTTGATAAAATCACATCCGAAAACTCTAATGCAGTTGGATTTTGACTCGTTAGACGCATATTATTTGTATTTCAAGAACTATATAAACATATTCATAAACACTATTGATGACTGTTATATATATATCAGATTTTTTTCCAAATATGTAATGAAGATTTTACAGAATAGATGTCCGTCCGTTGGCTTCCTTACATCAAATAACAAAATGTATAAATATCATTATTATTGGAAAAATTTAGAACCGAACCTTCAGTCTTAAACGAACAATCAAAGGACAATGGCAACATCGGAAAAACAAAGAATCACAGACAGAACATGAGCACTGCACAGAAACGAAAAATGACACGCACTTATACTAAAATGATCAACACGGACCCAATAAAAAAGCATTGGCGCGATCAGGCGAATCGGTAGAGTAAGTATCTCCTGCTTTTTATAAGACACTCACGCGTCATATATTTCACTTAAATAATATTTAATTTCGTTTCACTTTTTCAAGATATCTCTCTTATAGGAATCTCTATGACAATCAGATCACAGGTCTTGCAGTCGGATTATTTGATGCTCTGGTTCACCTGGGAGATATGTAAGTATCAACTACACTCCGTAAGAAGGTGGAGTAAATGTGGTTTTGATAATAACTAAATACCGAAGTCACTGTGAATTTACTTTCTGCATATGCGCATTTCGACAACTTATGTCTCATCAGTGCAGATAAAATCTAAACGTTTGGAAGACAATAAACTTAAAGATGTTTAAAAACTGATAGAGAACAAATAACCAAAGTGATCTAAATTTAAAGCCAAAATCAGCTAAGGACAGAGCGTTGCATGAGGGAGATACTCCTTAGTTTTCAATAAAATTTACAAAATTTTAGATATTGGAAGGTTTAAAAACAAAATCGGCTTTCGGGTCAGCACCGAAGTACTGACTACTGGGCTGGTGAATACACTCGGGGACTAACAGTCCACCAGCAGTGGCATCGACCCAGTGGTTACAAATAACTAAATACCGAAGTCACTGTGAATTTAATTTGAATGAGGGGTTGGAAGCTCATTTAAGACATTTAGCGTGCAGACAAAATGAACTTTTTGCATATAACAATTTTACTTAGAAATGTTAAACTAATTATTTAATATAATTAATATCCCTATTGCAAGAAGCTATAATTTTGATAACGTTTTTGCAAATAAAAATTTCATATCACAATTTCAGTTTTTGAACTCATCTTTTAGGTTTTGGATTAAATAGTAGATAGTCAGTATTTTTATGTATTGAAACAACGACAGTAGAATACTGAAGGAACAAAAGAAATTCATTTACAAAAATCAATGCCTAAAGACACGGCAAAAGAGAGAACACAGAAAACAATGAAGCTAAACAGCCCCAAGGCGCAGAAATGAAAAAAAAACATTCAAAACCAAGGCACCCACAGTGTGAACTCCCATGAAACTGAGAATGACATCTGGTGCTCCGGAAGGGTAAGCATGTCCTGCTCTGTTAACAGCACACGTCACATTGTAAGTGAATCAATCTAGGAAAATGTAAAAATCGAGATAGTTGAATTTAGCTGAATATATTCACTTTCATTTGGTACACTGACGAGTCATATCTTTCAATGATGTTATGATGACGGCCATAAAATTTCTTGAGGGATGGAAATAACAAAAGCTGAAGAAATCTCTGACTAAGCGCTTTTCTGACAATTGTTTTGCTCTGTTAAAAAAATCACTGTACAAACTACATGCTCGACAGTAACGAATCAACTGTGAAATATACACTTCATAGGCTGGGGAGGTAGGTGTGTTGCTGCTTAGAAAGGAAATATCACAATTTGGAAATAATAATCATCACGCTTGTCATACAGCTTAGATTTCAAACATCCATTTCCGTCAACATGGTCAATATACAACAAAAGATCTAGGTACGAAGCTGAAGTAGTCGTATCAGTTGTTTCTTTAAATTCAAGTTCATTGGGATAGATCTGATTTAAATATTCCATAAATTTTGGATTATTAAGAGAGAGAACATTGTCCATGTAGCGGAAGCTTGCATTAAAGGACTGGGCTAAATGTTTTGTCGCACGAGTAAAGGAAAAGGTCTGCTAGGAGTGGAACACAGTTAGTTCCGCTGGGAATCCCTATTGTTTTGTTTGAAAACGCAACCTCCGATTTCGACAAAAATATTGCCGATTAAAAATTCTAACATTTTGATTACGTCAGTCTCAATGTACTACTTTACAAAATATGTTTTGTCTTTCCCTACTACTTATAAGGTGTATCTGCGTTCTCCATTTTTGGTGCAGAAACATTGATATATTATATCTGCAATTACTGTTTTCAGTTTATTGTGTGCAGGGTTGTATCAAAGTAGAAAAAAATCAAATATTTTGATACTATGGCAATGAGTAAGAATGTTTGAGGGTTACTGTTCAATGATATCCTTCGAATTTTTAAGATATTTTACGAAAGGATATTGAGTACATGAACACGAGACCGTAACAAATATGTTAAATACAACTGCAATTAATTTTAATGAGCTGTATGGCCATTTCGGAAATTAATTCCTCATCAGCAGCACTAGAACCCAAACATAGGAAATCCACGATATAAACAAATGTAAAAAATAAAAAAAAAAAAACGAAATCCGAATAATCAGTAATATCAATATGGCTAATGACCTTAGTTCTAGAATTTACATATATTTAGAAAATAGTTATATACAAAATGTACACATGAGATATAATGTCATGTGCAAGTACACCATGTATAAGAAAAATTAACAGATGATTCACGTCGGTATTAGAATAAGATTTACCACAGTAACACATTAGGCCACCTTTAACTGCGGTCAACAAAGTAGCGAGGAGCTGTGAAAGAGGTTAATGGTGCATCTAGAAGACCCCGCAATGAATCTCTATTTGTATGGATTCTTTTGAAGTTTGGTACCCAGTAGATGTAAAGGAGTTGGTTGTTTTCATCATCGGCTCAGATGCTACAGGATTCTAAAACCGAAGTGTGGTATTTAACAATTTTGTCCCTTTATATTGTAGTACGGTTATAAGTAGAGTTTCAAGATGAACTATCAATGTCCATATCCTTCACAAGGCAGTCTAGATAGTGTTTCTTATACACGAACAGTACGAAGAGGTCTTCAGATATATCGGGGTTTCTTGATTTCATTGTTGTTTTCAAGTGCCGTTTACAATTGACGATTAATGACTTTATGGACCTGATCCAGTCAGATAATGTCGCAATGCCCTCTTTTTCTTTCTTGGCTCACTTCCTAGCACAGTCATCATTTGCATCAACCACAATCTTGAAGTTGTACTTCCAGTTGATGTGCTGGGGTTCACGGAATTTTGGAACTTTTGAGAGGATATCGCGTAGTTTTAGGTGGTCTACGATATCTAGGTCACCAGTTATAATGTGTCCAGCCGGACAGTTAGAAGTGAATCGGGAAGAGGAGTAAGCGCAATCAAGTGGCTTGGCTTGAAAGTCACGCAACACCATTTGTGATTGAAAATTGAAGTTGCAATTGATTTAGTGTAAGAATATGAAATAAGCGGAACTGATTGATCTTTGAAATAAGGTGGAATGTTTGATGTCACTGTTTTGCTGTGTAGAATGTTAGGAAGATTTATAGCGTCTAAGCCTTTATTGGCGAATTGACTTTTGTCCGGTTATTGGGTTTGCTGGCGGATGTCATGATAAGCTTGAACAGTCTGTGGTTGGATATATCCAAAACAATCGCTGTTGATTTGTATTCTAAGGAAAGGTTATCTGTCATGGGTGATGCTAAACATGTTTTGTAGAAGGAATGAAGTGGCAAGGGTTACAGTTTTGTACGAATGTGGAATGATCATGAACGGAAGAAGACCATTAATTAAAATGTCATGCAAACAAAGACAGTATAGTGCCTATGTCCATGACTACGTGGTCCGCGTTGGCTTCCATGCAATATATTCATCATGAATGGAGGCAAGGAAATGTATTGAAGGAGGGGCGATAGCCCGCTATGCTAAATAAGGGTCTTAATTCATTTAGTACATAGATATTTTATTCCAAACAGAGATAACGTTTATGCAATATAAGTGTCATTCCTATGTAATATGACGAATTTTCAAAGATCCTAATGTTTTCAGTAATTTCCAAAATTTATAAAGATGAAAAGAATAAAAAGTATGACGTTACTTTATTATAATGATTACAATGGGGTCTTTTTCGGCCTACTGACATAAACATAGATGTCACACCACGTGCAATATGCCATTAACTTCACCGCTGAATATTTAACAGTTGAAATTCTCATGGGCGGTATTCAGGCAGAAATTTGCCATACTTTTTCAGAAAGCTTATTACGTAACGCAACTATTTACCATAGTATACCATACTTACCACCATAATGAAATATGAAAAGTTTTCCAACCAACAACATAGTATTTATTTCTCTTAATATATATTAACGCATTTCACTATAATCGTCACATAAAAATAAAAAAGTGACTTTATTAGTTTTTACCTTTCCCCCTTATTTCACATGTAAAGGCTATGAAATGGCGATAATAACTAAATTACCGAACAGAGTTCCCAATAGCCGAAGTCCATGATACAAAAAGACAAATCAGGTGGAAACCACCGGAAAATTGTCAACCGCAATATTCCTGACTTTGTATAGGCATTTCAAAAGATATGATGCGTTAAACCGGTTTGATGATTAGGAAAAACAGAAAACGAACTTCGATATTTCATTCATACTATTACTGTTATAATACATGATACATCAGTATTGTTGTTCGATGTCTTTCACTGAACAATTTTTAAAAAAAAAGGTTGAATACATATTATACATTATTTCATATCAGTAAAAAATCTGGAATTCTATTGGCCTAAAACCAATCACATGACATTCTCTATCTTGCGGTATTGATTGCCATCGGTCCAAAAAATCTGATATGGACCGATATTTGCAGTCAATACCAGATATGGACCCGTAGTTGCAGTCAATAATACCAGATATTGACCGATCGGTTGAATTGTGACGTCAATTTAAGAAGAATTTAGCTTAACAACGTTCAAAGTGTTTACTGGTATACTAGTTAACTGATGATTACAGAAGGGGAATATTTTAACTTACATATATATTTACTATATTTATGAGAAACATAATTACATTGATTGCAGTTTTTCATTTTGCAAATAAATAAAATAGAAAAAAACGTTACGCTTTTAAACACATTCAAAAGGAAAAATAAAAAAATGAATAACAAACAATGTCATTTATTCGGTTTATTCAATGCAATAAACACAGTAGTAACTGATTTATACGGCAATATCGTAAATTACTACCCTCGAGGCCATGGTATGGACCAGAGAAATGATATGCCCGCGCCTTCGGCTTGGGCCATATTATTCCTCTGGTCCATACCATGGCTATCGAGCAGTCTATGTATTACGTTATTGCCGTATACATCAGTAACTATTATATAATTATATAAATTCAACAAACTGATATTTTTATCAAGTATTTGTTAATTTGTCATATAATTCTAGCCGCCCGCCGTTCTTGTGCCTCGCTACCTTTTGACCAGAGCTCGCAACCTTTCAGTTTTCAATTCAAATTATCTTTTACATTTAGTCGTGATATTTAACAATATTTGTACCATAATAAACACATTAAAAATTAAGCACTATCAAAAAATGTGTTTATTTTAACAAATTTAAACTATATTTTTAAAATATATTCGATATCCGCCTGCATGTTTTCATTTATTTAGCTCTTTATCCTCATCCCTTCGTTCTCCATTGTTTAGCGTCCTCCGGAATTAACTTTAAATAGGCACATACTTGAGATAAGTAAGAATAAGGAGCCAATCTTTATTAAATATTTTTCTCAACAAAAAGTTAAATGGAAAGTTCAATGATAATTTATACGAATATTTGTCAAGTATAAAATACAAAATATAACGTTTAATGAAAGTATCTTGTCGCCAAAGAGAAACTGTAGAGAAAACTTACCATGAATTTCGTAATGATACAAAGAAATAACTTACTGACTTCATGAATATGTATTTTTCTTCTCAAATTATCGCAACAATACGAGATATCTCCTTGAACATCAGAGAAAATTAATGCCGCAGTGGATTTCCTTAGTACTGAACCTGGCCTACGATTCCGATATATTTTTTAATGTGTTCTTTATTCAGACTATTTTTTTATTATGGCTTTCCATATTGTTTGATTCTAGTGATATGCCAATCACAGCATGACAAAATTTACTGTTTTTATGCAACTTGGATTTTTTTTGTGTTTACTTCTTCATCCAGTGATAAATGTTCTGAATGAACAGAAAATTTCTATAAAACATCACATCCTAATTCATGAATTGCAACTCTTTTGCGTAATTTTAAATCAAATTCTTTATACATATATATAAAAAAACATAAGAATCTTTGATGTTACAAACTCTTAGCTATCGTAATTCTACACCGACTTTTACTGCTTCCTAAAACTTGCGAAGTTTAATTATTCTAGGAAAGTGATGGTATCGTATTTGTTGCAGGTTGCTTTCAAAAAGTATGATCACAGATTTTTGTGTCGGACTCTTTGATACCTTGGTTAATCTAAATGACCTGTAAGTATTGACAAACAACTTCATAACCCCGTCCCAAAAGAAGGACATATGCATTTATAATATTTATGAAGAAACTGATATAATTTAAAAAGTTCCCTTATTAACACAAGGTAATCATAGAAATATAGATAACCGAATCACATATTGGTGATCAAGCTTATCAGAAATCATTGATAGTGTTTAAAGATAAAGTTGCAAAATATAAAAGTGGAATTCGTAATTGAGTAATATCGATTTCAGTAGTGATATCATTATCGTAGCAATATAAGGCACCTCTTAATGGAGTATGAGTGTCAGAAAATTTGCAATTAGTATGAAAACTCTTGCCTTTTGTTTTGAAGAGCTTTGCTAATAGAAAAATTTCACCAAAAAATTTTGAAAATCCATGTAAGAATTTTTGATATATAAAACATCAAAATTTTGGCGGGGAACGGTTCTCTAGGGTTCCCCCCATTTGTCATTAGCTCATTATTTGCTTTAAAATATAAGAAAATATAATTAGAAGCTGATAAAAGTTTCTACATTGTCTATCTTATGCAATTTTAAGTGATTTATGACCAAGAAAAAAGGATCCATGTACAATAATATTTTACACTGATAAATGGGTAAAACCCGAGGATATCGAATGCTTCTGAAATCTGCAGCTCATACTCCCTCAATCATATTACCTCTGTAGCTAGAATTTTAAAGCTTTGTAGTTATCATACGTATCTTTCATGTGCACTATATCTCTATGAATCTTTTGAAAGTTGCGAATATACTGACACAATACAATACAATTTTGGTAAAGTTTTATATCACTGCTTAAAGGAACGACAATCTGCAGAAGGCATACATAAGAAGCATTAAAAATTGCAGTTTATGCTCTATATTTATTAACAATTTGTTTTCTTTTTAAGTAATTAATGATATATATTTTTGTTAAACCTAATGGATGTTATTGTTTTTGTCAGCTATTTGGGTGAGACCAAGATTACAAACCTAAGGAATGGACTTTTCGATGATTTAACAAATCTTAAATTTTTGTGAGTTTTATAAATAATCACTCAATTGTTTTGACAATAGATGATAACATTCAGTTGAAATGGATTCATGTTATCAAATTCACACATTTATTCTGACCATTCTGTTAATGGTTTACAAATCGCATTTTTATTCAATGCCAGCTTGTCTTGGAATACGGGAATTTTGAGTCGTGTTCATTCCGACGACATTTTTGTGTATTATGCAATTGACCCGATGAGTATCCTGTGGTTATTTATATGTTGTTATAGGGTCTGTAAGTCTCGTTCAATTTTGGCACTTCGGGGTACATAATTTGTACCCGGAAGTTGCATTTTTAACAGAAAAATATGACGTTTCAAGCAGAAAAATCGGAAGTCATAATCTCGCAACGTGATATTTCCGCGGGAAACGTGTTAAAATTTCAATTTTATCGTAATGTCTCGGTGTCACATGACGAGACTTTCAGACCCTATTGTACTCTATGAGTCTTTGTACGGCAACGGATGACAACAGTTGCAAGAGCACTTTGCCAGTTAATTTAATGTTCGTTGATAACCCTGCATGTTGATACATGACGAAAGGGATACATGGATGTGGAGTTGCTCGACATTTAGCAATGAAGTACACTTGAACTGGTGCTTTGGGCCGTCATGAACTTGCTGTGCAGTATAAGCAAAGCTCATTGATGAATGCCTCATAGTGAATTCCGGATTAAGAACAACAATAAGAGCGTTGTTCCATTACTTGATTCCATCATGTATTTGAAGAAATTTTGTCTCGTGTGCATTTACTCCATATCATTCATTGTAAATTTGTCATTATCTACTAGTACTACATTGATACAAAACGTTTTCTGCTTGTTTGTAACTTAATACAATCAATACCCAAGTTGCATAATAAACGGTAAATTTCGTTATGCTGTACACGTGTTTCAAGGACTAACATGTCATCAGTAACATTAAAATCAAACAATATGGAAAGCCATAATCAAGAAATAGTTAAAAAAGAAGTACTCATCACCAAAAATATCAAAATAGGAGGCCGAATTCAGTACCATCTACTTCATCATTCACCATTGCGCAAATGACAGTACAACAACATACAATGGAATGCACCTTCCATATTTTGTCCCGTCAGGTGTCACCACTGCACTATCAGGTTTTGTTCTGTGACGTCGTGATACCGGGAAAATTCACACACAAGGAACAATTTTTAAACATGCGTGAATTATCAGTTTTCCCGCGAACTACCTGATAGTGCAGCAGCGACACCAATCGGGAAAAGCAGGAAGTTGAATTCCATTCACAGTGCATTTAAAACTATGGCAATGTAAGATAAGCAGTTGTTGTGAGTTGAAAGCAACAACTGGATTCTTTAGATTAGTAAAGATATGAATGATAAGCAAACTTGGTATATTCTCTTTCCTTGATTTGTTTTTTTTT